>LUKR01000540.1:0-19049 GCA_019395275.1 Puccinia brachypodii | reverse complement strand
TATTACAAATCAAAAGAAGAGAAAGAGAGGGGGAAAAATAAATCCAAATGGACCAATCAATGCAACCAAAAGAAATAAAGAAAAAAAGTATACATGACTCAAACTAAACAAGCACATCCTTCTTTTTTTTTTCTAGGCCAGAAACTTATTCATTTGGTCACCTTGATTTTTCCATCAGAAAAAAATCTACATTGGATCGCGTTATCAGAAAAATGAGTTGAGAGGGTTTTGGAATTTCAGATCACAATAATGATTGGGACCTAAAAGACCAAAATGTTGAAAAAAAGCGGATCATGTGGCAGCCTAGAAAAGAAAAAAAAAAAAGGCGACTTCTGATTAGCACAAAAAGAGAAGCATAAAGATAGATCGATATGATTGATGAAAGTAACTCACTTCAACGGCTTTGCAAGCCGCTTCGTCAAGACCGTCAAATGCACTAAACAACACACAAAAATAAATGAACATCAATCAGAATATGTAACAGAATCTTAGATTTGGCATATAACGTACAAAATTTTCATGTTGGCATCTTTGATCAACCTGAAGTGAGAAACGCAGTAAATGATAAGGAGATCGGTCAGTCGGTCAATTAGCCCCAAACATAATCTTCAACGGGAGGACTCATGATGATGATGATGACATGTAGATTACGACAACATAAGACTGACTTTTTAGCTTCTTTCTCTTTTGTTCCCTGTAACCGAACGATCAGAGGAATATCGAGAGACAGCTCATTGGTAGCTTTGATAATACCCCTTTTGAAAAAAAAAAAAAAAATTTAGCGAGTAAGTTTTCTGAAGTATTACTCATCTTTATACGCAGGATCTGATTTGAAAGAAGAAAAAAGAAAAAAGAAAAAAAAACTTACTCGGCAATGACATCACATCTCATACTGATTGTACAAAATCATACACATAATTGGTTATCGTTTCTCATCAGCTTTTGTGTTTCTTTTTTCTGTGCAGTGGAGTTGAATGAGACTTACATTCCTCCAAAAATCTGTACCAAAAAGAAACCCCCCGGAAAGAAATCAAAGGAAGGCATTAATCAGACAAAACTTATCTGGTCGAAAGACGAAAATCAGCAATACTAACGTTAACAAAGATTGATTCGACACCTTTATCACTAGTGATCAGTTCGAAAGCTTTCTTGACAGCTTCAGCAGTAGCACCGCCTCCAACGTCGAGGAAATTAGCAGGGTTACCTAGAGGGAGTAAGATAAAGCATGGTCGATTAAGAATAGTCGACGATCGCGGAAAGGAGATCAAAAAGCGTACCGCCATTCAACTTGAGTACATCCATGGTGGCCATGGCAAGTCCAGCTCCATTGACCAGGCATCCAATGTTTCCATCTAGTTTGATTAGGTTCAATCCATACTCCGCTGCTTCGACCTCCGTCGGATCTTCTTGACTTCGATCTCGTAGTTGGAACACTTTCTCTTGTCTGAATTCCGCATTCTCGTCAAAGCCTAACTTTGCATCCATACTACACCACACGTTTCCAAGGACTGGTTAACACAAACGAGTGGTTGAAGGGTGAGAGGGGGGACGGAGGGGCACTAGTTACTTACCATAAAACTGCACCATCTTTGGTCTCGGCGAGCGGGTTGATTTCGATTTGAGTAGCATCCTTGTCCTTGAACAGTCGATAGAGGTTGATGAAGATATCAGCGGCAGCTTGTTGATCTTTGATTCCCAATTTCTTGGCGATTTCCATCCCCTCCTGTTTGGAAAGACCGTTCTGAAAGTCGATAGGAAAGGTGTGGATCGCAGAGGGGTCTTTGGCAGCCACTTCTTCAATGTTCATTCCTCCCTGGGCGGAAGCTACGAGGGCTGGTCCATTCAGCGATCGATCATTCAGGATCGCAACGTAGTACTCGTGCGATGGTTCTCGTCTCTCGGCAAGCATCACCTGGTCATACCAAACAATTCAGCCTCTTTGAATTTTCTACTGAATCTAGGGGAAATTTACTGACAGCGTTACAGATCCGTCCAGCGGCTCCGGTTTGTTTGGTGATAAGCTTATTTCCGATCATTTGTTTGGCATATTGTAATGCCTGAGCGGGTGTATCGACCATCTGTACCCCTCCTTTAAGGCCATCTTTCCCCTCAAAGTAACCCTTTCCTCGGCCCCCAGCTAAGACCTGTGCCTTGATAACCATCGGCTTGCCTGATGTTTCCAAGAAAAAGAAATGTGTGTTAGTTTGTCCCTCGACCTTGTGGGAGGTTTCTTGGTGTGTCTCACTGACCAAAACTCTCGGCGATTTTGTGTGCCTCTTCAGGTGTCTTGGCAGCTTTGCTGATCGGAGTGGGAATTCCGTACTCGTTCAATAGGCCCATCGACATGTACTCGTGAATAGATAGTTGTCGTGTCTGAACTTTCGATCCGAGAATTGCCTGTTACATGACGAAAATGGGGGAAGATAGTTCAGCTCTGCTATCTCATCCATGAAATCGTCAATCTGTCCGAGATTACTGACCCGGCTAAGGGACTTGGCCATGGCCTGTCTGGCTGTAAATCGCTGCATGTTCTGTCCGTCTCGTTCTCCTTCTCCCTCTCCTTCTCGTCCTCGAGCTGTTTACCGTTTTCCCCGTGGTGGTGTCTGGTGGTGCTGTGCTGTGCTGGCGGAACTCGGAAGCTCCCCCGTTGAGCGCGGGGATCGATCGGCCGCCATGATTACGTAATGTCCGCGCACCCCCCGACTTTTCCCGATGAATACCCGATTCCATGGCGCGCCCCGCCCATTTTGCATACCAAGCCCTAAGTCAGAATCCCACTGGCCAGTATAAAGACCCGCCCCCTCTCCCCGGGGGGCCGTTCTTTCCCACCAGCGAGTTGGAAGACGCCAGGAGAGACACCCCTCCACCTCTCCCGATAGCTGCCTCCTCACTTTTTTAGTGTTCGCTGGTAGACTAACTGGTTTTTTGACCCTGTTGAGTGCGGCCCGGAATTCATCAGGAAGGCGTTGCAATTACAGAGGTACACATCTCATCTAGTACTCCTTGATCTTCGTCTGCACTCATGTCATGTTGATCAAGCTCACAATCTGTTAATGTCAACAAAAACCGAACCTGAATACAGTGTGTGGTGTTGACAGGCTACCTTCGATCTAAACACTTCGAGTGGGCGGAACATTCGACTTCTGGCCCTGGTCTCTGATGAATGACTTGGGCACGAAGAACAGTTCACATCGACAGTCCGAACTCTTCCCTCAGACGTGGGCCAGGTATGATCACGGGAGATGGAGGAGCTCCACCTCAGCATTGAGCTGCAAGACAGGTCGGAAACCACATCTGACACTTCGCTTGGAGTGTTGCCTACATGAATGGGTGGATTAAAAACAGGAGATTAAGTTCAAAATGTTAAGTGAATTGGGCATCAAAAAAAAAGGAATGCCACTGGTTTCCGTTGTTCCGTGAGTCTGTGCCTGTTTCAGTTCACGGCTGAGCCAATCTAATGGTTGCATGTTCAGATTTTCCGCACAAGAACTCACCCTACCGGACCAGGCTCTAGTCAGGGGACAAGCTCGAAATATCTGTATTGATTGCCCTGGTCGTAATGGCCGAAGGGGGGAGAACATGTTTAAAATTCATCATCATAGACATCAAGAAACCACCTATTTATGTACTCGATCATGACTACTCGAGAGTCGACCATCCAAGTCTCAAGAGTCTTGAGATCTAGTGGTCACTTATTATCGGAATCAGAACGAGTTCAGTTGGAATCGCAAGTCAGAAAGAGCCAGTGCACGAATCTGGTTCGGTTTTGTGGAAGTTACGATTTGTTCAAACGAAGATATATCTGAGTTGCGATCGATCAAGCGATAAACAAATGTCTCGAGGAAAAAGCAAGTTAAGAAAAAGAGATCATATGAAAGTGTTAATAAGGATTGGGGGAAATAAACCCCCATTTTTTTTTTTTTTTCTCCTTCTTTCTTCCTCGTGTAAAAAAAAAAAAAAAATATCTGAGTTGCGATCGATCAAGCGATAAACAAATGTCTCGAGGAAAAAGCAAGTTAAGAAAAAGAGATCATATGAAAGTGTTAATAAGGATTGGGGGAAAAAAACCCCCATTTTTTTTTTTTTTTTTCTCCTTCTTTCTTCCTCGTGTAAAGAAAAAAAAAAAGGGGAAGCGATGTAAATGCAATCGGAACGATACATAACGGTGATCAAGGGCTACAAATGAATGAAGAAGAATGTAGGGGTTGGAAAAAAAAGTATATATAAACAAGCTCGGATAAAGGAAAGGGGCATCTTAGGGTAGGTATCGACGACATTTTTATTTCCTGTCCACCATCGTGAGTCGTCCCGCTCCTACCAAGCTCTGTTGTCGTCAAGTAGAGCGTGGATTTCTACGTGTTTAGATCGGCCTATATTTTATAGTGTATGCAAAGATACAATGTATATAATCATGTATCATGTCGGTATGATGTACCAACAGTTCACCGTGAATGATCAAGTTATACGAAGTTCTCAGTTCATTTGGTTTCCTACAGCTTTGAAATCCCATTAAGATCGAATGGCCAATCAAGTTTTTGAGCGTAATTCCATTGATAACTCTACGATAAGACAAACCAGAAAAAAAAAACGTCAGCAGTTCCAGAAAAAGGTCGTTTATTCAGAAAAAAAAGAGAAGAGAATTCATTCATCATTGGAAAGGAAAAGGGGCAGTGATTTTGATCTTTACCTTTGTGATCGTGTATTCTTCGAGTCCTTTTTTACCCAATTCCCGGCCCCATCCACTCGATTTATATCCACCGAAAGGCACATTAACAGGACAAAAAGCGTATGAATTTATCCTACATGTTGATCACAGCCGAACCAAAAAAAGGGGGGAGAGGAGGGTTCATGGATCAGCTGGATTTTATCGACGAAGCAAACCTCCTGATTTTTGCCGTCCATGGAAACCTACCAGACCGTTCCTGCCTTTAATTTTGCTCCAACCCTGATGACTTCATCTTGTTTCTCAGTGTGTACACCAGCCGCCAATCCGTATTCAGTATCATTGGCCATATTGATAGCCTCTTCGACAGTCTCGAATTTCATCACGACAGCCACTGGACCAAACTGTTACCAACAATATACATGTTAGAGAGGAAAGGAAGAGTAGATGAGCAAGATCGATCCGACTTATAATGGAGGCAACGAGAGGATACAGCAGTTCCCGACTCACGATCTCTTCTTTGACGATTTTCATCCACGGTTTAGCGTCCACAAAGATCGTTGGTTCGAAGTAATTTCCGCCCTCAATCCACTCCCCATTCCCTTCAAATCTTTTGACTCTCTCTAGCTTGTTTCCTCCCAGAACGATCTTGGCTCCTTCGGATACTCCACTCTTGACGTACCCGTCAATTCGGTCTAGATGAGCTTTCGAGATCTGGGGCCCGGAGTAAGTCTCGGGATCAAATGGATCTCCGACTTTGTGACTCGATGCTTTCTTGATAAATGTTGTCAAGAATTGGTCGTATATCGATGAGTGTACTAGGATCCTCGAGGCAGCTGTACATGATTGGCCCTGAATACGAATTTTTGTTAACCAACATTAGCCTACCCGAAACCAAGATTGATGAATGTAATTCAGTGGCAAGGACAAACCATGTTTTCAAAGATACCTAGACAACACCAGGCCGCAGTTTGCTCTATGTTGGCAGATGGGAGAACTAGTTTTTGTGATGCTTCAGTTTCTCGAGTATAGCTTTGACGCCGTGGCGCTAATACTCTTGAGTTCATAGACTTACCGATATTTGGACTTTTGCCACCCAGCTCGAGTCTTTACGTGATAGTTTCGAAACTAGGTTAGAAGAAAAAGGATGGAGTGAAGTGATATAGAAGACCTAGAGTGACTTACCCAACTTTCTTCAAGTTACTGCTAGCAGCTTGAACGGCGATTTGTTTTCCGATGTTTGTGCTTCCAGTGAATGCGATCTTATCGACATCCATATGAGCAGCAAGAGCCTGACCACCCACCGGGCCATAAGAATTCACGCAATTGAAAGCTCCGGCTGGATAGCCTGCGTCTCGGACCATCTCACAGAATAGAAGGGTCGCAAGCGGGGTGAGTTCAGCCGGCTTGAAGACGATCGCGCAACCTGCTGCAAGAGCTGGTGCCACTTTCCACGCCATCATCTGAAGCCAAATGAAAAAAAAATGAAACAACTTAGTTAGCTTGCAGAGTATATATATCATTTTGCTTGATCTTATTGCAAACTGACCATGATTGGATAATTCTGCGATGTGAACCGTACAATGTTTTCATTAGCTGATGAAGACTGATGTAAATATTTGATCAGAGAGTGGTGAAACTTACCCAAGGAACAATTTGAGCAACGACGCCCAAAGGTTCTTGACGAGTAAAAGCCACACCGGTAGCATCACATCCTTCCAAGACCTGCCCGTCGGTCCCTGAAAAAGCTAAACCAGCATAATACCTGAATGCGCTAATGCTCTCGGTTATGTCTCCTCGAGCCCAGGTGATACCTTTCCCCGAATCCAAGGTCTCCAAAATTGCAAGTTCTTCTAGACGAGCTTCCATGATCTGGGTAAAACATGAAAAAAGAATAAATTTCTCCTAATTCGGTCCGACCCGCCAGTTGGTTTGTTGGAGGAAATTGACCCACGTCTGCTAATTTATTCATCAGGCTGGCACGCTCGGGAGCTGGTGTGTTGGTTCCCCAGGTTGTATTAGCCGCTTTTCGGGCGGCCTTGACGGCGAGATCTATGTCCTCGACTGAGGCCTGAAGTTGCCCCATCAGCACCAGTCTTATTTTGCAATAGTAATGAACAATGCCAACGAATAGCGGATGGTGGACGAACCGAATGTACTACTGCTAGAGTGGATTGGTCGGCTGGGTTAACAGAAACGATGGTCTGGCCATGTCCGTCGACAAACTCGTTGTTGATGAATAGTCCAGTGCAGAGCTGGACTGAACGATCCCTACTGGTGATAGCTACCTTGCTGTTGGCGGCTGGCTTGACTTGTGAAGCCATGCTATACTGCTTGATACTGTGCTTTTGTTCCAGCCACTTGAGAAGTATTGAGGGCTCTGTGGGACTGTTTGTGGAGATCGACTGCTCCGCTTGAGCCCACCCAGTCTGAAAACCCTAATTGCATTAGCATATCCAGCCATCCACTTCCCTAGCAGGCACACCCTGGCACCCCTCGAGCTTGGAGATCGAGCACACCCAGTCACTCCATCCATCTTGATGCCAGGGTGTTCTTCTGTGTGGAGATAGATAACCTGGTTCGGACTATCAATCCTAAAGGCGTATATTTACACACCTGCACCCCACCCAGCAGTCATAACAAGTCATCCCATGATTCCTTCCAGGCCTTGCTCACCATGTCCGAGATATCTATTTCCGGTCTTCTTCCGGCATTCCACTCGTTTGAATCTACTACCTCAATTGGATTTTGTCCAAGCTAATTTGATGACAAAAACTGATCTCGTTCCTATTTCCTGTTGCACGTCACCTGCCCATAAGTTCAGCTGATTTTTTTCCCCTGGTGTTACATGATACTATGGTCATATTTCTCATTTATTTGTTGTGATTACTGGGTGTTTGTAGGTTTGATGACTCGCGGGCTCCTCATGTTAACCTTTCATCTTATTTTCCTCTGTATCCCTTGTTAGCCAGATCTGTCATACCTTTCGAGGCCCATTGAATATACTACTACAACCTCAGCTCATCATCTTGCCTACCACCAGAGTCTTCACTTAGATCAGATGAGGTATGAAGAACCAACAAAATATTAATTTGATTGATGAGTTTGGCCTTTCTTCAAGTCATCTCATCGTCCGTATGGGCCATAATTACTACCTACTAACTGGAGTTTGGAATGAGGAGCAATGCTTTCATGATGAGCCAGGTTTAGGTCGAATTGCACCAATTTTAATTGTGCTCAACTTGGTTTCTGATAATGAGTCATTATGGTCTGTCTGAGATTCTGAACGAAGTGCTAAAATGTTGATCCCACTCGATGACATTAATGTGACTTGAGCCTCCTATTATCCAAGGCGCTTCTCACTCACTCACTGGTCAGTTACTGATATCGTAAGGAAGAATAAATTCCTTAATCCAATCACCAGCGGTAAAAAAGAAAAAGAAAACCAAGAACAGAATACATCATTTTTTATTTTTTGATCAACTCGAGAGTGAAAAGCAGGGTGGTCAGATTTCAAGGGACATTGACGCCCCAAATCTTCATTAATTTAAGGAAAGGAACGGGCAGAGGTTCTTCTACTTTTTGATCGTCACCGACCGAGTTTCCATCGGTCTGATTAGTCGATTGAGAAGTAAGAGGTTGATCAGCAAGGTGAGTTTTATAATGCTTTAGTAAGGTATCTTGAATTTGTTGGATATCCGATCGACCATCACCATCTTTATCTTGCTCTTTTTGGTCGGCTTTTGAAGAAGAATCTCGAGAACGTTTCATGGCTTCTTCTCCTAGTTGATTGAGGACGATAAATAAGTTTTGTCTCATTTGGATCGGGATTTTCTTGATCAATTCTTTTACTTCCTCTGGCTCGTCCTCTTCACTGTCTTCCGAACCTCCTTCATCAACATTATCTGTTCCACCTCCATCTTTTGTACTCGGGTGATCGCTACCCTCTTGTTTACTAGCCTTACTTTCTTTTTTCTCGATCGGTATCGCGAGGCATAACAATGCATCTAAAGCCGTTTTGCATTTTTCATTTTTGTCCAGTACTTCAGGCTCGCCCGGCTTAGCTACTACAGCGGGAGGTGCACTATCGTCCTGGATCTTGAGCAAACTGCTACACAGGCATTGTACTGTTTTTGGTAAGATAAATAAATAAATATTTTTCAATTAATTAGTGAGCAGTACATAATCAAGCACGGAATGTGATAATTGTTGTGCACTTGCCCAGACTGGATCTCACCGTCAACACGGCGAGTGAAATGAGGGCTTCATTAATGAGAACGAAATGCTGAGATGCTACAGCAAAGAAGGCGAATCGAGCTAGGGCGTTGACAGTTGTTTCCGAGTGAAGAACAGCCCAGCCTGCTGCTAAATTGCCCGACTTAGATGGTTCCATTTGAGCTGCTGCATTGACTAATGTAGATAATAGCCGCGAAGTTTCTAGAATTAAATAGGGTTGCTCGACGCGTTTGGCTAAGTTGACCACGCAATCAACTCGATTTGACTCAAGTATTCGTAGCACGTTCGCAGCTGGATCACATCAGGTATGGAAGTCAGCCGATTAATCAAACATCTCACCGCATCTGGACTGAATGATCGTGATGAGGCGACTTACTATGACTTCTACAAAGATGTCGGAGCAAAGCTGCCGCTGTGCCATTCAAGGGTTCAACGATATCAAACTCGGACCTCAGGCACTCCAACGCGTAATGCACCATCCCGATCTCACCGAGCTTAGACTTATAGGTACCTTTTGACAGAAAACAAAAATGAAATCATTCCGAGTAAGTTCACTTGTTTCTAAATCTACTTGACAATATGAACATGGTCGAGATGACTTACCTGCTACTGCAAGGTTCCTAGCCAGACCACACCACCCGTGTAAGATTTGGGCTTGCTGTCCCGGTTTAGCTGTGCACAATGTCGAATCGTCGGGTAGTCCCAATCGAGACGGCACCCATGTTTCAAAAACATTGACCAGAGATTCTAAAATCTGATATTCTTCCACAAGAACCCGACAAGCATCCTCTAAACAGAATGACGTATTGGTTGGGCGTGAATACGAGTAGTAAATGGTGAAGTATGAAGCAATAAAAGAGAATGGTCCTTTTACCCACCATTGCAAGCCAGATTGCTGAGCCAAAGACCAATCATG
This sequence comes from Puccinia brachypodii, assembly GCA_019395275.1. NCBI lineage: Eukaryota > Fungi > Basidiomycota > Pucciniomycetes > Pucciniales > Pucciniaceae > Puccinia > Puccinia brachypodii. The sequence goes on along the minus strand of LUKR01000540.1, from coordinate 9,234 downwards.
ATGAGCAAATCTACTCGCTTCTTCAGGATGTAATCCTCCTTGACCCAGTCGGCTAAGATATCATACATCGTCGATCGGACCTGAGGGGAGACTTGAACATGTGCCATGGCTAAGACCAAAGCTTGGATGATCTGGGTTTTGATGATACTATATAGATTATGCTTGACCTCCCCCTGATAAGTACCCGGAGCAGCTTCGATACCATGGTGTGCTGTGCGCAAGAACATCACCAGCCTCATCCACATGGGTGTCGGCGGGTCATCTGAAAAGGAGAACGTTTCCGGATTGGCTCGGACAAAGAGCCAATCGGTAAAACGTCCTGGGTTTGCATGTTCTACAAGCGTCTGCAAGACCTGGGAGCATAGTACCGTAGTTTGAACGTTGAGATTTCCTTCTTTCGGGGGTTCCGAAGAATCTTCGTCTGGGTCGGGCTGCACGGAATAGTAAACTATCATTTGGGCTAAGGTACATAGTAAGCTGTTTGGAACTTGACTCCAGCCTGCCTCTGTTAGCTCGAGGTTTCAAGGAGTTCAGTAATTGAAATCAGTATACGGGTGGATATAAAATATGAAAAAATTAGCATAAAAAATGTATGAGGTATCCTTTAAAGAACAAATCTCACCAATTTCAAGCATTTCGTCCAGAAGAATTAGAGGAAAAGACATCCAGACCAATCGTTTGGAATAGCAATACTTGTAATAGTCAGAATGCAAATAGAAGAAAAAGGCCCATCGATTAGCGTGAAATTACGAGTTGAGTCGCGGATATAGGAGAAGCGATTTGGTAGGTATACGAACCTCGACCAGTCTTGATATGGATGCTGTCAAACCAAGGTCGGCTAGAAGATCTTGAGCGGGTTCTACAGAATCACATCAGGTGAGTTGTATTAACAAATTAGCTGATTCGAGAGAGATTTGGCCGCTTTTAAAAAAAGTTTATACTTACGAAAGTCGACACTAAAGTTGGTGGTTACAATCAAAGTGATTCTGATTTCCTCTTCATAACATGTTTCGTCAACATTCGCCATGTCGATGAACATATCCAACAAGGATTTTAAGGCTTGTGCCCCACCGGCAGCGAGACATTTATGACGGTTATCATCTGTCATAATAAGGAGAGAGAGAAAAAAATCAGGATGGGATGTTTTTTTTTTCGCTTTTTGGTGTGCTCATATAATAAAAATAATAGTCAATAGTATTTACCGGAGGTGTGGACCAAATTCCCGACTATTCTGAGTAATTGAGCGACCGAAAGAATAGGCGAAAGCATCTCGTTGATATTCTTTTTTGGCTTGCTTGCTATCAACTTATTGATGGTGTCGATTATATAAGGGAATATCTTGGTATTTGAACCAACGGATTGTCTGAATCTTACTAAGCATTCCAGCCAATAAATGAAAGGCATTTTTAAGTCTATATATTTACTGTAGGAAGGCTTGGAGCAAGTCAGAATTAAATTACTTACGGTCCCTCAGTTGATTGGCAACTTCTTTCGCAAGATCAGTGATCTTGTACCAATGATCGTAGTGCTCGACACCATCATCCACATATCCCAATAAAAGTTTCTCGAGTTCATGGATATCATTTTCGATTTTGGGAGGGAGCGGAAGGTCTGCCGCGAGTTCTGTGAGATGAATGACCGGTCAGCTATCATGGCAAAAATATCGGATTGCTCGCTGGCTCACCTTTGAGGTCTGGTAGCGAGTCTGCCATCGATCGATCGATAATATTTCCGAAAGTGAATGTTGTCCTTCTCGAAGAAAGTGGTGCTGGGTGGAAAACTCAAATACCCCAGTCGAAGCCACTATGCATCGAGCACAGCCCCAGCATATTGCCAAAGAAACACGACCCACATCGACATTTCGGGTCCGTTCATGCACCCATGACACCAGACACTTCTCTGCCTCAGACTTGGCTTTCCTTGGAGGACAACGATATCCCAAATTACTCATGTGCCAAGTTCCCCTTCCAGGCTCACTAAATTCTTTTGCAGAGAAGCTGGTCCTCTTCAGCCTCCCATGGGGGCTCATGTAGCCCCATATCCAAGGACTGGAATGAACATTTAACTCTATCAATGTTCAAGATTTGATCTCAGACAAACAAAAGCATTTCAAGAAAAATAACCAGAAATTAAATAGATAATTACGCTAAATGTTTGAAAGTATCACTTGACATTACAAGAAATACAAAAAGAACTGCAAGCAGAAACTATACATACTTGCATCTTGTGAATTTTTTGAAACCTCTCTTGGGTCAATCGAGGGATCAAAGATAAAATTATGCATGGTAGTGTTCATGGGTCTAATAAGGCTGAGTTAGCCAAAGGTAAGCAACAATAAACAAAAAACAAATGTAAATGCTGTACGGATGCAAATTATAAGAAATAAAGGTTCAAGCTTATTTTACAAAGTTGAATTAAATGTTTCTGGGATAGAGGCTTGATGGTGACATAGTATATAAGTGAAGTCATGATATATTTTTTTTATTGATAAACATTAAAGTGTTGAAATTCTGATTCAGTCCTTTTCATTGCTCTGGGATAGAGGCTTGATGGTGACATAGTATATAAGTGAAGTCATGATATTTTTTTTTATTGATAAACATTAAAGTGTTGAAATTCTGATTCAGTCCTTTTCATTGCTTATGTCTCTCACCTAAAGTCTCCTTATGTTCACTTGTTTTTGTTATTTCATCTCACAGCAATTCTAAGTAGCCCAATAGTATTTGATGGTTTACACTCATGTAGTTGCATTAAAGACCTTGACTAGTTGACATTTACAAATCATTCCAGACTCAATAAGAATAGACTTACAGTAGTAAATATAAAACATGTATTTTCAAATTACATCATTTTACATTTTGATTCTCCGCCAGAAACTCTCTTCCAGATTTTTTCCCTCATAAATAGTTCTCTTCTCTTGCAAGAAATTCCACATCAATTCTCCTTCATTTTGACCTGTGCCACCAACATTTTTCAAAGACCCTTCTCCTTCTCATAGGTTGTTATTTTCTTCATAAAGAATTATTGAAAAAAACCATGTGTCACTTTGATACTGTTTCTATTTTTTGAGTGAGTATTGTGAGAAATGAGAAAATACACTTTGGATTTTCTGTAGGAGAAAATAGAGTATTTGTGCAAGGGCATTGTTAAAAAACAAAAACAGTTTTTCTACGCATACACTTGGGTTTATGTGCCTACAATGTTGTATCTCCCGTGGAAAACACCCGGTTTCCTGGGCATACACCCAGTTTTCTTAAAATAATTTTCACGGTCACATTGTGTGGTTTTTCAATAACTTTAAATTTATTGCCTACACTTTGAGGGGTTTAGAATTTAATGGTAAAACTTGTTTTCCATAAAAATCACTCCTTTGCCTTTTTTGTTTTTTCACTTCACCTGGTTTTCCAATTATGGTGTATCAAGCCACGCTGGGCACAGGCCCAAGTCCTGCTTGTCCGAGTGCCACTGGGGCTTGGGTTTGTGCCCAGGGGGCTTGATCTGGCAGGTCGTGCGGCGGTCAGATCTTGGCACAGGTCCAAGTCTTCCTTGGCTGAACCCAAGCTGTTGGCCGATTGGAAGCCCAACACCAACGGGCCCTAACTGGACCCTATAGCATACCCGTACATACCCCACTGCGGGTTTTGGCTTGGGCTTGGCCAAGCAAGGCTTTGGCCTGACCCCACCTAACTTTGGCATGTGCCAAGTGGGGGTTGGTTTAGGGTGTGCCACGTGCGCTTGGGTATAGGCCAAGCACATTTGGCCTATTTTTTCCCCAGAATAGCTTGATAAACCATAATTGATTTTCTGCAACTCCTGATGACTATTTCCACTTTTTAAATTGGAGCCCAAATTTCCATAGTTCTTTTTCCAATTTGTTTTTTTACTTGACACCCTGTTTGCACCACCATCTCAAAAAAATCCTCCCATTTGCTCCCCTCTACCCACCCCTCATTTCTTCCATTTCAGACTCAAACCCTGATTCCTCCATCAACACTCAACAAAATAACACCATAGAAAACACTCCATCTATATCTTTCCTCTCCAATGCTGCTGTCTCCAAGTTTATTGAAAATCAGATTGTTGATGTTGAAGAGTTTTTTATTTATTTCACTATTGCTCTTTTTATCCCATATCTCCTTGTTTCTCCACTATTTCAGGACTTGAATTGCATTTATTGCTTGAGTTACTCATTTTATTTGCTTTTCCAAATACTGAGGCCTTTTTATCTTGCCTAGTTGAATACAAAAGGAAAACAGGGTGTCAAGTAAAAAAATAAATTAGGAAAAATTCCTTGGACTTTTGGCCTTACCATAATCTTCTTTGGCCTTTTTTATGTAGGAAACCAATCTAACAAGACAAAATAGTCATCAGGGGTGGTGTCAGCCACAGAGCTCTGGTTGTCAGCGCCACATTTGGAAAAGGGCGCGCCAAAAGATGGCGCCTTTGGCGGGGGGCGCCCCGGGCTCGCCGGGGCGCCATTGCCGCTGTGTTTTTAAGGAGAAAATTGGTTTTGTGGATTTTATTTTATGAAAGAGAGGTTTTTTTTGTTGAGGCTATTGATTCTATGTACATTTGATAAAATGTGGAATATAATATGTGAGGATCAAATTATGAGACCCAAAGATCTTCTGGATCCCAGTCGGATTCGTCAGATTTGTTGTCTTTGATTGCATCAATGTTGATAACGTTGTCAGGCTGGTTGGGAGTAGTTTTGATCAAGTCAAAGTCAAAGATTGTGTCCATATGACTTTTTTTTGGCGGGAATAGCTGGACAGACATCTTTGATGTGGCTGAAAAGGAGTTGGGGCTTTCCTTGGTTGAAGACTTTTTGACAATAACTACACTTAGCAGATCTTTGCCTGGATTCATTGTTATGCTGATTTGACATTAAGAATCCTTCCCATTGTGGACCATGGGTTTTTGAAGGCTTCATCCATTCCTGTGGACCAGTTGAGTTTCTTATTGGTGGCATAATAGGAGCTAGGAAGTACACCGGAATGATGACAGTGAGGAGCTCGATCTCTTTGAATTTAACTCTTACCATGGGCTGGCGGCTGGCTGGCTCCGGTGTCCAAGTCCCTGCCTTTCAAACCCATCTACTGTCTACATCTTTGAATTCCCACCAATACTGGCATTCCCAGGGGCCACATGAATAGATTACTCAATGTCTCCAATGGACTCCGTGCTCTGAAGGCCTCCCTGAAAAAGTTAGGGTTAAAGGTGTGTGCCCTACCCCCTTTTTGGGAAAAATGGAGCGCATGGGTGCGCGGGTGCGGGGTGGGTTCACTTTGGCCTGCACCTGCCACTGGCGCTGACAACTAGACACAGAGCCAATGTCACAGTATGTGACATGTACCAAGTAACTGCAAGTTACACATCTTTTACAGATAAGCTCTCTTATCTGTAACCCTCACTTACATTAACTTATCTTTCAATTAATGTAAAATAAATTTCCTTATTTTTAACTCTTTACAGCGCCCATACAATATTAATATTGTATTAATACTCCATATTATTATTAACCAATTCAAAGGTTAAATATTATGTATTATTATTCAGAGTATAATAATTATATTAAACTCTGATACACCCAGGAAGATCTGCTAATCTTGGATCAGAGTAGCCCAGGAATTATTCCAAGGACTATCTGAGCTTCTAGTCTAATAATAATACATATCTAGCCCAAGGCTAGTTTTCCTTAGAGGAGCTGTTATTACAGATCCCCATCACTTACTGATCTTCCTGCCAAAAGCTCCCCTGCTTTGGCCTACATCTGTGAGCACCCAGAGGTACCCTTTTGGTTATTCCTTGAATATTTGATCACCCACTCCTTGAGTAAATCACCAGAGTATATTAACCCTGTGACATCCTATACAACACTGTAGTAGTCTGACTTACAGTTCATATTCCACCCCTCAACAATTCTGTTTAAGTATTCCTTATTTTTAACCAACTAATCCACAGGGATTACGACAAACCTAGGTGAGTTATCCCTAGTTGCCTATTAACACTGGTTGTTGATTTGGATGCGCTTAACAGCAAGCCTCTCAGTGCAAGAATTTACTGATTGAGAATTTCTTATTATTTACATCAAAACTCACCCTTGTTCTTCCATCAAAGCAATAATCACTACTGTTCAGCTACAGTACGTGACCACACTCTGACAGGTGGCATAAAACGAATTAATTGAAAAACTGGGTGCAACAAAAAAAAAACAAGGAGAAGAAGTGTTTTTTATAGGAAACAGACATTACCATCAAATTATGAATCCTTCAGAGTGTAGGAAATAAATTTAAAATTATTGAAAAACTCCAAAATGCGACTGTGAAAAATAATTTGAGAAAACTGGGTGTATGTGTAGAAAACGGGTGTCTGGCGCAATCAGGGGGCCCCAAAGAATCAGGTGTATGTTCAGAAAGACTGTTCTTTTATCAATGCCCCCCAAAAACAAAGTACAAGAAAACCAAAAAATAAGGGGCAGGCTAAATGCACTCCAAAAGTTGATTGAACATTGGTCCACTCCAAAAAACCTTGGAGTGAACTGGTGTTCACTGCAAAATTTATTTGAGTAGACTGGTTTTCACTCCAACATTTATTGGAGTGAACTGGTGTTCACTCCAACATTTATTGGAGTGAACTGGTGTTCACTCCAACATTTATTGGAGTGAACTGGTGTTCACTCCAACATTTATTGGAGTGAACTGGTGTTCACTCCAACATTTATTGGAGTGAACTGGTGTTCACTCCAACATTTATTGGAGTGAACTGGTGTTCACTCCAACATTTATTGGAGTGAACTGGTGTTCACTCCAACATTTATTGGAGTGAACTGGTGTTCACTCCAACATTTATTGGAGTGAACTGGTGTTCACTCCAACATTTATTGGAGTGAACTGGTGTTCACTCCAACATTTATTGGAGTGAACTGGTGTTCACTCCAACATTTATTGGAGTGAACTGGTGTTCACTCCAACATTTATTGGAGTGAACTGGTGTTCACTCCAACATTTATTGGAGTGAACTGGTGTTCACTCCAACATTTATTGGAGTGAACTGGTGTTCACTCCAACATTTATTGGAGTGAACTGGTGTTCACTCCAACATTTATTGGAGTGAACTGGTGTTCACTCCAACATTTATTGGAGTGAACTGGTGTTCACTCCAACATTTATTGGAGTGAACTGGTGTTCACTCCAACATTTATTGGAGTGAACTGGTGTTCACTCCAACATTTATTGGAGTGAACTGGTGTTCACTCCAACATTTATTGGAGTGAACTGGTGTTCACTCCAACATTTATTGGAGTGAACTGGTGTTCACTCCAACATTTATTGGAGTGAACTGGTGTTCACTCCAACATTTATTGGAGTGAACTGGTGTTCACTCCAACATTTATTGGAGTGAACTGGTGTTCACTCCAACATTTATTGGAGTGAACTGGTGTTCACTCCAACATTTATTGGAGTGAACTGGTGTTCACTCCAACATTTATTGGAGTGAACTGGTGTTCACTCCAACATTTATTGGAGTGAACCAATATTCCGTCCAAAATCATGTGATTTTGAAGTGAACTCAAGATGCACTCCAAAGGTATTGGAGTGAACACAATTTTACACCAACATTTATTGGAGTGAAACAATTTCAACTCCAAGAATATGTTGTGTACTTAAAAATGTGAAAAATCTTTGGATTATACAGATGTTCACTCCAAATTTATTGGAGTACATCCCACTCAAAAAAACAGTCAGTCAAAGAAACATTTTTTTTTTTCATTCTTGAAACAGCAACTAACATTCATAACATTCAGCCACACATCAGGGGGATAAAAAACACCAGAAATGACAAAGAAATTAAAATGGAACCAATAACCAAAAGCAAGAGCAGAAAAAAACAAACAAAAAAGAAGAAGAAACAGAACAAAAAAATCAACAATATAAGATTTCAGGCTCATCTTTTTGTCAACTCCTTTTGGTAAAGAGTTAGGTCCTGTTGATATCCAAGCATGATACCTCTAGACTCAAGCCCCTTACATCAACAGTTAAATTCTCTCAGTTCATTTCCAAACTCTGATCTCAAACCCCTCACATCAACATCACTTTGATTCTCTTGGTTCTTTTCCAAATGACATCATCAACCAAAACATCATTGATTTCATAAGCTCAAAACATCCTTTCAAATTCACTCGTCGATTACTTAAAACCCTTGCCTCCTTCTATTCCTGATTTCCTACCTTGTGGAAATCAAGGTTGATACATCACAACCTCATCTTAGTTAGATCTCTTTCTTCTCTCCATCACTTGATCTCATCAGTTCTGCCGCCTGACAAAGCTTGCCATCAAATCTCCCAAATTCTTATTGTTATTGCACATTCCCCTTCCTTTGACAAACTTGCCGACAAAGACCTGTGCTTCCCTTCTTATTGCCTTTTTGTCAATCTGCAAGAACTCACTCCAGTCTTACCGCTATAGTAGGTTCTCTGTGCTATTCTTTATCTTTGAATTCTAAGAAAGACATCAGTTAACCCTTATCTCTAGCTTGTTGTCATTGTTCCTTGTTCTCTTTTCTTTGGCTCTTCTTGCCTGTTGTGATCCACACCAGTCTGCTGTTTGCCTTTAGGTTAGTTCTTCTTTTTCTTTTGTTCTTTGAATATTGTATTTCTTCTTTTGTCTTGTTCCATGACTCATTGGAAATATACTCTTTAGTTTGACAATTCACAGGTCCTTCTGTATAGAATTCTGAATTATGAACTTGCTTGCCTTTTCTATTCTGCTAAGTAGCTCTGTTCAAGTTTTCCTGCCAAGTGGCCTATTTTTTTTTTGTCAAATGACATCTTAGTAGTATGGCTGAGTGGCCTAGTAGTTTTTATTCTGGCCAAGTGGCCTAGTAGTAGTATGGTCCGGCCAAGTGGCCTATTCCTGCCCTGTCTGGCCAAGTGGGCTGTTACTATTGTTGTCCTGTCTTTCCAGGCTCCCTTTGGATCTTGTAAGGGGGATCTCTAGTTGCCTCTATTTAAATTCTCTCTCTCTCTTTGAAATTGAAGCATTGAGTCTGAGAATTTTCCCATTAGTTCCACCTTTGGCCGCTCCTTGATCCTTTTCCTTTGTCATTGAGAACAGTCCCCACTCATTGCATCATCTACTTGAGCTGAAATCTTAACAATTACTAGAATTTAGGGTCCATACCATAGCGGCTGAGAAATCAATTCTTGCGCAAGTTTGGTTTTTTTTTTCTTGA
>LUKR01000539.1:5608-17683 GCA_019395275.1 Puccinia brachypodii | reverse complement strand
CTGTGTTTTCATCTCTTTCTCATCCCTTGTGCAACGATCTCCTTCCGCACATCTCTTTGCTTCGACTAACCTCTCCTTCTTAGCTTCTCAATTGCCTCATCTCTTCTGTGAAGAACTCTTCTCTCCCTCCACCACAATCCTAAGCGCCAGCGTCACTTGCCCTTAGGTAAGAACACTCATTAAAATTATCTTTTGAACTTGTCTATTTTTCTTCCTCTTTACATGTGTATCATGATTCTAATATGAAATTACTCTTAGTCCTTGAAATCTCTTGAGATAGGCCGGTGGCGGGGATATCAAAAGAGGGACAACAAAAGGTGAGCACGCAAGACGATTTGAGTGTGACTACTGTGGTAGCTGGGATTCACAACAAGCTAGATCCATGTTTGACCCTCACCATTAGTTGCTAGAGGATGCGCCTCGTGCTTGAAGGAGGGTGAAGTTGGCATTTTGTTGTTCTCTTAGTTTCAAGGTGGTCTTTCCGCAACAGCGGTGACGCGTGGAACCTTCCGTTTGAGAGGCTTCGGTGACCATGCAGCCAGTCACCTTTGATGCCAAAACCGAGGCTACGTGTGATTGTATTTCATTTCGCCATGGAGAATTTTACCTCTAGATTGTGTTTATTTCAATGCGATTGTCCTCGTATAGCAATGTAGCTCGAGTTCGTTGTGACGGAGAGAGGCCGGTACCGCCACGGGCAATGAGAAGACTAAAAACAGGATTCGTGCCGCAGTAACAAAAATGAATATCTAGATGCATAAGGTTGATGGTAAATCTAAGTTAGTTATAGTTTAAAGTATGCCATCAAGTATCTACCCCGCGTAACTCTGACACTCCTCCATCTTCCTCTGTAACTACTACTCTAACTTCTAACAACAGTTCCCTCCAAGTCATTCCCGGGTGTCAAGGATTCTTACTCTCTCAAAGCTATCTTGTCAGGTCGCAGACTCCAAATGATCTGACGAGAAGAAGACTCCAAGCCTCACAAAACAAGTAGGCAACTGCTCTCTTTTTTACCTGAAGGCCCATTTTGTCGACGTGAACGACCGGGGAAGAAGACGCGCTTCGGACGTAGCATCAATACCTTCACAACATACACCAATGGGTGGTAAAATTCACTGCAGGCCCAGGACTTGGTGCACATTGAACGTGTATAAAAGGGAAGCTCTTCACGGCCAAAAAAACACCACCTATCTACATCCTTCTCAAACCACTCAGTCTGTTGCTTCATTACTGTAGTTTAACACATCAATAGTTCATCAGCGATCCTCTTCACGTCTCAATACTCACCCGGTTGTGAGTGTTATTTGTTTGTGCATTTGCTCTTTGTTCATCATCATAATAAAGGTAGATTCGATTTTTTTATCCATCCTTCATTCACCGTTCAAGCAGCGGATTCGCAGACATCTAAACTTGAAAGTTCGCTGACTCGCGACTGCCATATTATCTCTAAAATAACCACTTTGTTGACACCAGGTCGATTCTAGCTACCTCTTGGCTTTGATCTAAGATCATTTTATTATAGCTTATTCCTCACAACAGGTTTGTTTGAAGGATCTCTTATGAAACTAGTTGAAAGAAAGTTGAAATCAAACTGATTAAACTAAAATCTTTCCTTGTCCGCTAAACAAAACCTCATTTGTGTCCTTCAAATCTTTAGGCCCTCGATCCGTCACCAACATGGTTCAAATCCGAGCAAGTGGAATGTCTTACAACGGTGGAATGTGGCACATTGCTGCCATGACTTTATTGATATGCCTCAACTTTGTGGCAGCTGGCCCTGGAGGCAATGTGGTACAATCCCAGGAGGCTGTTAACAAGGAAATAGCAGAAAGTCCTGCCGTAATCTCGAATCGTGAAACCATGTCGACACTCACACGTAGAACTCCGATGCCCAGGGGCAGGTCCAGGGTCAAGAAATGTCCAGCAGGCGAAGAACGTGTCAAGGGCAGATGTGTCCCAAAATAGAGAATGCAAGAATTTCAGGCCTTTTAACTTTATTGTAACAGTTAATAAATGCTAGTAGTAGTAGTGAACTTCCTATTATTCAGATCCTTACTGTCAGCTTGAAAATATGGCAGAAAACCTACCATAAAGCACAAAATTAATGTAGAAATGAAAGAGACATTATTACTTATGTAAATAAATCAAAACTGAAATTAACATAAAAACTAATTGCCCAATAATAAATGGGCATTGATGAAAAACCCTGGTTTTTCCATGTGTACACCCAGTTTTACGTGCTGGCAACATCAGATGTACCTCAAGGGGGGCTTCTCTACCAAAATCCACTTTTCCTTGGGACAACACCCAAGCACACCCCTTTTTGGTGTGGAATTGGGTGAACAACACCCCCCAAAAAAAAATTATTATTGGGTGTTGAATTTTCCTGACAACACTCATTCCCGCGAGTGGAATTGGAAAAACAACACCTGCCAACCGTCCATCAATGGTCATTGGGTGTTGTTTGCCAATTCCTGGGTGTTGTTTTTCCAAACCTCTAAAAGAAAAGAAAAACTATGAATCCCCCAAAGACCCCCTGGGATGAATCCCCTCTGAAAAAGATCAGAAGCAATGTTGATTCATCAGTATATACCCAACTCACAAAATACTTTGATCCCTCCAAAGAATGATCATCAAGAAATGAAAACAAAAAACAAAGTTGGAATATTTATTGAAAATAAAAAATAAAGCTGATTTTTTTTCCCCAGAGCTTCAATATCCACTTGGACCCTCCACAGCCAAACCAGAACTTGGGGGTTTCTACACTTAACCCCAATCTTCTCACCAACCTTACGGAACACTTACGCAGGACACATTTCATTGACACCTTATCTCTCCAGTCCATTGGGCTTCCCTTATGAGCTCTGCCCTGGCTCAAATTTCCAATCAATTGGAATCCTCCTTTTGACTGGTATCTTTTTTGGACGTAATAGGATATGGCAAAGAATAATAAAAAAGCCGCTGGAGGTCCCAAAACCAGCCCTTCACCCACTCCCAAAACAATATTCAACACCTTGCAGACACTCCTAACCAGACTAGAAAAAATTGAAGCTATCAGCAAAGACATCCAGTGGAAAGACCTGTAAAAGGTAGAATAAATGGTTATGAGTTAATGGCTATCAATCTTAGGAATCAATCACCTTTCAAGATCATTCTCACTGCTTGAAAAATGACGGATTGTTTCCAATACATACAAAATAAAGTTCAAGAAATTCCACACAAAATCATTATCTACTGGATTTGGATTGATAGCAGCCAACAAGAAGAAGGGGATCAAAACTATTGAAGAGAAGCTGTACAACATGTGTCCTCTCTATTCTGAGATGAACAATTTAATTCAACAATGACCCAATGTCAATCCTTTGTATAAGGCTGATGCTGAGGATTCTGAAGAAATATCTGACTCCTAGGTGAATGATTTGTCCAGTTCATCCAAGGAATCCATTGGAGATGTGAAACTACTCTGGAATGAGATAGAGCTTTGAACAGAGTTAGTAAATACTTGTAAGAGTTGTACTAAGGATGCTGATGAAGCTGCCTTCCTATCTATAGCTGGGTAAGGAGATTTAAACTAAGAAAAGAAAGAAAAGTTGGGGCTATAAATCTTCTCTATAGTCTCTGTGATGCTTATTGATAATAACCAAGGGTATTTCCACTTCTAAGTAGGAGGAGTATGGTGACTGTAATGTGGTGAGAAGATATAATGGGAGGGTTTCAAGGACTTTTCTGACTAATATTAATCTGAGGACTTCACTAATTATTATTCTGAGGACTAAAGGACTTCACTAACAAGGACTAATATTCAAAAGACTAAAGGATATCACTATCAAGGACTAATATTCTATTACACTGTTGTCTGATATGAGGAATATATATATATATATATATATCTGTCACTGCTTATAACTACAAATAAACCAGGCTGATGACAAGGAGAATCAATTCACAATTACAACAGGAGGAAAGCATGAGCAGGGCTGTAATTTATTGGGGAGGTGATTAATATTTCCCAGAGTGGACTGCTTAATGTGTACAAGATCAAGATGAGCATACGAAGAGAGGATTCTGTAATGGTTGATGATGGATTAAGACTGCTATGTGGAATATGAAATGAAGGTAGTATTTATGTTTTGCCTGTGCTCTAATTATGTAATCTTGTAATATAGGATGTAGTGATTAAAGGAGGCCTATGTACTTTGTGTTTCCTTTATGTGCTGATATCCTGTGAACCATGGGGAAATTGATGTTGGTGCCAGTGAGTGACCTAAGTTAACGTGTGGTATAGAATCTGATGCTGTAATAATATTCTATATAATGTTGATCCTAGAGGTGGTTATTGGTTGTGTTTGTTTGAATATTGGAGAAATATTAGAATTACCACAACAATTCTATTTCCATGGCAATTGATCCTTGTTTGAGGGACCCAAAGAAGATGAATAGAGCCCCAACTGGCAATGAATTAGGTGCAGAGAACTTTGCCATGGCAATCAGGCCAAATTGAGGTATGTGATTGTCACTCACTCAATCTTACCAAACCAGATGTTGTTAACCTAGTGTCATTCCAATGAATAGACAGTGAAGGGTTCATTGAACCCTTACAGTGTTCCCAAACATGCCAATCAGGCTGGCGTGGGACCTCCCACACAATCCTGAGGCAGCCAGCCCCCTGGTGTGTGCCATACACGCCAGTCAGGAGGGGCCAAACCTCCCTGGCTTATGTAAGAGGCTTTACATAAGCCAATGTATGTATGTAAGTGAACAATATACAAGGATTAGAGTAAAGTTTTCTTACTTCTTATAACCTCTATGTAACCATATACACTTATTACATCACATCTCATTACACACTTATAGAGATATAGACAGATCTAGAGAAAGATAAAAAAAACAAAAACAAAACAAAAAACAGAGAGATTTATACGTTATAATATACTCACATTATATTGTATATAAAAATAAAGGTAAAGAATGGTCTCATAGTATGTATGAATGAATGAATGAATGAAAATGGTATCATTTGTAGATAAAAATTTAAGTGATATGAAAGAGTTTTTAAATTTTTTGATGATTTATCAAATTGAATCAAACCAACAACAATTACAGAAAACAAAAACAAGACATATCAGAACAGAACTGAGAAAAAAAACAAATCAATCGTTTCGTGATTTACTACTGATACTACTACTACTACGACTACTACTATCTTTGTACTTTTGAGATTCTGCTCATGTTGATAATGGGAATGGTGGTGGATGGATGAAGAGTGTATATATGGAAAGAGTGAAAGGGAGTGTTTGGTAAACATACTCGAGATAAAGGGAAATAGAGAGAGGCACAGACAGAAAGAGAGGGAAAGAGATGAGAAAAGAGAGAGGTAAACAATGAACGGAACAGAAAACCAAATGAAATCCTCTCGACAGAAAGATATATGAGTCGCTGAAACTGTGCGATGTATGTGTATATGTTTAAAAAACGTATATGGGCAAACGAGTGACGAAGTAACTAACTTGATAGACGACGAATGGTCAAAAGATTGATATGATAATCGGACCAAGAATCATGACAGATGGATGAATATATCTTGGTACATAATATGTGTATGTATGCGTGTCTATTAAAAAAGAGAGGGGAAAGAACTGAAACCAACCCTCGCTTGTTGCCTTTTCTTTTTTTCTTTTGAAGTGTTAATAGTCTAATTCCACATATTTCCCGGATCTTCTTCGATAGATTTGAGAACTGAGGTAGATGCACGACGAGCATAGCCTCCTCCCGAGCGAGATCCATTAGAGACATTGCTAACGCTGACGATCGTGGGGGAGGGGTTGGTCTCGAAGGACTTGGGGGGATAAGCGTTGGGTCCCCATGAGAAGAGCGATGACAGACCGTCATGGGTCTCGTTCAGTTGGTCGGTGGCAATATGTCCGTTTGGCTGAAACTCCTGCATCTCGAGCGGACTACCCATGGTGGCTAGAGAATGTCGTCTCTGGATCCCCTCACGAGTAGCCTCCGCCTTCCAATAGTCCGATTGCCCATTCCATCCTGCGTTTTGATCTTCCAGGATTGTAAATGGAGCAGAAGGATTGTGATCCCGACTTGGTTTGGACGGGAGGTGGTCCCCATTTTGGCTAGTCGAAGTAAACGATGAATCTAACCCCATCTGAGCCTTGGTGACATCTGACAATTGGCCGTTGGCCAATCCGAAATGGCCAAAAGATTGTATGAATTCAGCGGGGCAGGAGGATCGTCTTCGAGGATCAAATCCTAGGGGCAATCCAGTGCCATCCTCGATGCCGAACTCAGTGGTTGTTGGTGTGTGGATGAGATTGGAGTCGGTAGCCGTAGCAGTAGATGAGGCAACAGAAGTATGACTGCTTCTGCGGCCGTTGAAGGATGATTCATCTCCATTGGGATCGACAAACCGTTGTTGTTGCTGCTGCTGCTGGGAGATCGCACCATTTCCGATCGCCAGGGGGGTAAGAACATCGTTGGTCTGGCTATGAAAGACATTGGAGGGAGGGAGATAGTAGGGGTGATGATGTAAGGAGTGAGAACGATATCGGCGATCGGTACTGTTATCAAATTGATATTGCATTCCTTCTGCCCCCTCTTCGTTCTCACTGATAGTATGAGGCGCCGTGCTAGTAGCCAGACTTGGGGGAGATAAGCCGATCCGAAGTTGATCTGGATTCTCATTCAAGACCCCTGGCAAGGCGAGCGGCCGCATCGAAGGTGGACTAAGATAAACTGATGCAGGGGGGCTTGCAGCTGGTCGAGAAGAATTGCCGTTCGGCTCGGACTCAGTACCCTTGCCAGACTCTTGCTCGGCTCTCTTCTCCAGCTTCTTGGTTTTGGCTCGGCGGTTTTGGAACTTTCAGAGGGAAGAGCACGCGCAAGACAACTAAAGTCAACCATCCATGAGGGCAGACAGGGAGATTGACTGACAGGCTGGAAACTGCGAGATCACATGGAGGGAAAAGTTGTTAAAAAATCACTCACCCAAACCTGAACCTCCCTGGGGGTCATGTCGAGTCGATCGGCCAGCTGTTTACGTAGCGCCACATCTGGTTTGCAGTTCGATTGGAATTGGGCTTCCAATATACCGAGCTGGGCCGGCGTGGTTCGGCGACGGTGTTTGATCCTACGAGGGGGTAAAGGAAAGAATGGAAGGGCATACATGCAACATGCAAGGGTGCATATACGAGGAGCGGGGTTTTGGGTGGAGTATGTACATAAACAGATAATCGAGTTGGAAATGATTATGTACATAAATCATATTAAGGACGAGAGTGTGGATAGGCAGGCAAGTTGTAGGTGTAGTGTAATTGAAAAAGGGTGAAACGCAAAGATTAACAGCAAGACGGGGAAGAAGATAAGAAGCGCTTGTCAGTTTATTATTCACCATAATCTCAAGAGATCACATCTGGACCTCAGACTCTACCGATCGGCACAAGGGGTGAAAAAAAAGTTGGCTGGATGTACACTCATCGGAGCTTAGCGGCATCTACAAGCTTTTAGCACCGACTTGGTAGGGGCGGGTACATGGAGCCCGCCAACCAACTGATCGGCAAGTCCCAGTAAATAAGAAGGCGATCGAGATACACGCAGATCAAACCAAACAGGATGCACATGATAGAGAGACTGGGACAGACGAGAGAGAAAGATAGCAGAGAGTAAGGAAATCTGGTACTGACTGGAATGGGTCATAAAACGTTGTCGGGTGGCCGAGATCGATCGAGCCATTCCAACCGGTGAGAGGAAGTGGCTGATGAGGGTGATGGCCATGAGAGTAAGAGTGGAGCTGGACAGGGGGGTTGAAGGATGGATGGTCGATCGGGCTCGAGATCGAGCTATGACGGCTATAGGGATGCTGGTAGAATGTGTGGTGATTGGGATGATGATAGTGATGCTGGGAGATCAGAGCCGAGGGGGAGGGAGGGGAAGGGAGGAAGTCATGGCTGGATAGGTCGATAGGATTGTGAACGCCGAAGACGAGCTCACTGGAGGGATCGATCAGCATTTGTCCCGGCTGGGATCGCGGTTGAGGCTGGACGAGAGGAGGGATCTGCTGAGTGTTGGAATGTGAAGAGGGTGAGGAGGATGAAGATGAAGAAGAGGGCTGCTGGGGCTGGTGGGTCTGGATAAATGTTTGTGTATGTTGCTGCTGCTGATAAGCTCTCAAAGGGTCATTAAATTCGGTCAAATGGGTCGTCGGCCACATTGAGGCCGGTGAGGCCGTGGTGGTAGTGGTCGGTTTCGAGGTGAGGATTGAGCTGACGCACATCGAAGCCGGAGAGTGATCGAGGGCGGCGGAAGAGGAGGAGACAGATGATGAGGATGGCGGTAAGTTAAGGGTCGAGATGAGCGATGGCGGGTCTTGGACCTGGCTGGTGGTAATATTCCCAAAACCATCGGTAACGGTATTATCATCCTTCCTCGTGACAGGTGGGGTCTGAGCAGGAGTGGATTGGAGGGGTGATGACTTTGAATTGATGTAGTCGGGGATCAGCTTGAGTGAGTTCTCTACCACGGAAGAGGAAGTGGAATGGAAGATGCTCTGGTTGCTGCTGCCGCTCGTCGCCGATGAAGGGGGCGGGATGCTGTTGAAGGGGTGCTGGTAATTATGTAATGATTCAGAGGAGGAGGAGCTCTTGATCTGTTGGTTCGAGCTCGTTGAGGATGGCGGTGTGCTGGTGGGGCCAATGTAGTTGAAGAGCTGATGGACAGGTTGGGTGATGATTGGGTGGGGGTTTGGGTGTGGTTGAGTTGAGGGGGACAGAGAGGATGAAGAAGACGAATTGGGCATGATGGACTCGGTTGGATTGTGAGCACGGAGTTGGAAGAGCATCTTGAGTTTGGGTCTGTGCTTGGATTCGGAGACCAGGGAAAGCTTGGAGATATCAAAAAACAAATGTGAAGAGAGAGGGAGGGATGGATAGTCAAGTAGTAGTAAAGGCTCGGCGGAGTATTCGAATGCTGGAGGAGTAGAAAGGGGGAAGCGGACAAGAGAAAAACAACTCAGTCAATTACTCAGTCTCTAAATATCTATAAACTAATCCATCATCATCATTATTTTTATTTTTATCTGCATCATCATCATCAATTTGTCATTGTCTTGATCATCATCACTGTCAACCAGCCTGTTGGAATTTGTTTGTCCGACTCTAATGGGATACTTTGAATAGGATTTTAATGAGGATGGGGGTGTGAGGTTGCGTGTGTGTGTGGGACGGTCAACGAGAACAGAAAGAAAGAGAGAAGAGAGAGAGGGTGGAGAGAAAGAAAGGAAGGGAAAGGGAGGAAAAAAGGTCGAAAGAATTTGTAATTATGCATTTGAATATTTGGAGGGTGTTGGACCATAAACACATACAACAACAACGACACTCATACACAACACAAGGAAAAATTATTAGTTTGTGTATAGAAGGAGTACACTTGCAACCACAGATTTATTCAAAGCCGAGCGAATTGAGTCTCATACAAGCCGAACTAGGGGGGGGCAGCGGAGGGATCGAGCCCGGCAAAAGGCGGGCTAGAGTGGAAAGTGTATGAATAGTCGAAGAGTGATCAAATCGGTTCAAAACAAAATACTGCTTCCCTATCCGGTTCGAGAACTCGACTGCTGTGCAAGAGATATCTTTGAAGACTTGGTACATACCAATCGGATAGGGCCCGGCAGGCAAAGCTCTCGAGAAGACGGCGTGGATTCGACATAAACACCAAAAAAAATAGGATGGGTTTTTACGTACAAGTTCAATCTTGTCGTATGGCTTGCGGCGGCCTGCAACTTGTGATGTGGATGAGTTGTGGTTGAGGAGGGTAGGGTTAAAAGATCTGATCAACTCGAGAGGATGGAGATCTCGCTGGGAATATAGGGTGTATGCAGAGTCTTGGAGAACGGTCCAGAGGAGGAGGTGGGGGGTTTGAGCAGACTTGTGGTATGTAGCTGTAGTAAAGGATGCCGGCCACCACAACTCACACTGGGCCTCGGTTTAATCCCGCACTCGACAGTTCTCTTATAGAATTGTAGACCAGTATTTATGTAACTCGTCTCCCACATCCACGGCTCTGCCGCAATGGGATACTTGAGAGCGACCTGCACGGCTGCTTTCCAACAAAGTGCGTTCTTTGTCAAACTAATTGTACCAACTTTAATCCTGGCTTATGGCCTGGGCGGCGCGTCGGTGGACCCAAGGCCTATTTAAGTGCAGTTCAAGAAAAAGAGGAAAGGGGAGGATCCACAGCATGGAAGAATGATCTGATGCATTATGGATTTGAGGGCGTCTGGGACTAAGACTATCAAGAAAAAAAAGGTCACCCCCCCGATCCTCTGACCAGAAAAGAATGATTGTTTTTACATAGTCAGAGTGTGTTGGTCGACGTGGGGAACTTGGTGGTGTTCCCATATCGAACAATTGTCAGATCAGGGTGGGCCAGATGGGCAGGCGGGCGCCGGGCGCGGGATGGATGATGATACAAGATAGGATGTCTCGGAAAGTGGGAGAAATGATAAAGGGAAAGTGATGATATTAAACTCTTACATGTTCACTCGCACTTCGACTGCGCCGGTTGGGTGCCTAAGCCGGGATGGAATTGGCAGTGTGCAGGGCCGTCCGGGCGAGAGCTCCGGTGTGCGGAACCTCACGGGGAAGATGGTTCAAGCTCTGACTTGTTAGATCTGATCTGAAGAGACGGCGCACTCGGGATCGCAGCTGATGAGAAGATATCTTGTAGATTTTTGGAACTTTGGATGTAAATTAGTACCAGAGGCGATCGCTGGGGTTCTTAAGATAGCTCGCGGCGAAGTCAGCCGGGACGTCTTGGGTTCAGGAGTCCCAGAACTGTGGGGCATTTTGTCAGGCTCGAATCAGTGATCCGTAACATGGAGTCGGGAGGAATTCACTGATCGGTTAGGTACTTACAACGCTGGGATCTGGAAGCTTTTACTCTAAAACGAGCAAAAACAGGTATATTCCTGAGGTTCGGATCGGATTAGTCGGTGCCGGATCGGTAGGTGTATGATAATTATTTTTAGGATGATAAATTAAAGACGGAAAAAAGCAGATAAAAATATTGATTGTAATTAGGGTTATCCTGAATGGATCGTCCTCCACAGGGTTCGTATTATTATTGGTTTAAAGGATTAACAGATTGTGTTCCATTACGATCGTATTGTGCTCTTGGGATGGAGGAAGGCAGCAGTCTGCCCGCAAGGCGAGTGTGAGACGGGATCCCAACTTTGACTTGGAAGAGCCAACAGTTTGCGAACTGTTCAAGAATCAGTGGCGAAGGGTTATAATTCGAATGAGGATTAAGAGTCTTGATTTGTTATCTGTCGACGTTAGAAGTGATTGGGGTGAGTCAATTTCAAATTTCGTTATCTTTCTTTCTGTGGCTGCTAGCGGAGAGGTAAGACGGGGGTGAAGCAATTAGGTAATTAGGTAATTAGGTCGAGAAAGGGATTTCGACGAAGGACAGTCGAACTCGTTTCATGCGTAAAATATTTGTTGAGGTTGGAGAGAGATCAGGCAAAGTCAACAAATTGGTGTCAAAGGTAGTGACGAATCTGTAGCATCAAATAACTGGTCGCTATTGATCAGCAGGGGGGATAATTTCGTCTTTTTTGTGATCTTTGATGTTGCTTGTGATCAGGACAGATGATGATGAAACGGTAGAACAAGGAAAGGTGGGAAGGAGGTACAAGATGAGATTGTGATGTATTATTATTGTGATGATGATTAAATTCAACGAGTTAAATATAGATGGAGGAAGGAAGTCGGGGAGTCTGATCAAGGGAAAGGGATAGAAGTGATCGACTTTGAGCGAGAAGCAGAGAGCGTAGCGACCGCCGACCAGCGAGTAAGGTGAGCTGGTTGGAGAGGGAACGTGTGAATAATTAATGAAAGAAAGGTGGGAGGAAGCGACGCGCCAATGAGTGAACTGGGCTCGCAAACGAACTTCGAGATATATCCTCCTCTCCTCCTCTCGTCTTTGCTATTCTCCCACTCTGTCAGCTGCCTCTCTTGATGCTCGGGTGTTTTTTTTTTTTTTTTTTTTTTTTTTTTTTTTTTTTTT
>LUKR01000537.1:0-17514 GCA_019395275.1 Puccinia brachypodii | reverse complement strand
ACCCCCCCCCCCCCCCCCAAAGCCAATGAAACAATCTCAGACAGTAAAAAGAAGGCTGTAGACCTCAATGCCAATGACTTCAACAAATTTCTGGTCACCAAGAATGGCCTTCCAAACCACACAACAACCGGTGAACTTAACTTATATCTCCAAGAACCACCAGTAGGGAGGAAAACTGCAACATTTGACATACTTGGGTGTTGGAAATATCACAAGCATTGGTTTCCATCTTTAGCAAAGCTTTCAAGGATTATCATAATGATTCCTGCGGCTTCAATTGCTTAAGAATTGGCTTTCTCATGCAGCAGCAGGATGCTTGGTGATTTCCAAAGCCAAATTGCTGCCTGCACTCTTGAGGCCCTTGTGTGTGGGCAAGACTGGAAAAGGGCCTCCAAATACTACTTACCAAGCATCTGTTTAGGAAATATGTTGCTGAGTAGTTTGCACCCATCCTCCACGTCAATTTCTGAATACATTTGGGAAAACTCCACAATATCCACCACTAAAAGCTTTGATTCTGTGAACTTGATATTGGCCGGGATGATTATTTGCAGAGATCCATCCAGTTTCTTTCCATATTGAGGGAGGGCACATTTTGAAAAAAGCTTCCCTTTGTACCTGTAAAAGAAAACTGGTACCACTATGTCATCAGAGAAGAGCTTAGTTGGTTCAAAGATGTAGAAATGCTTGGATCTAATTACAACCATCTGAACCCTATATTCAAAAGCAAGATCTTCTCTCCACTTGAAGCGCTGATAGAGACTATGGATTTTGGTACCTGTTGGGTCATGTGGATAGTACTCCAAATTATTGTTGACATAAGGATTCAGCAATTCCTAGTAGCCAACAAGAAAATAATAAACAGTAGTTTTCAGTGGGATAAACTGTACACACAGGAGTATGATACAAAATACCAACATTTGAAAGTATACCCTTCAGACAGATTGAAAAACACTTGTTATTCCAAACACTGATTGATCCCTTGTGGTTAAAGTTCAAAAGTTTGTGTATTTGGGCCCTGGACCTCTGATCAGAATCCCAGTGTGGTAGTTCAAAGTTTCCACAAGCAAGTATAACATGCTTTTGGAGATATTCAGCCCATGAGACCAAGTTGTGTAAACAGCCCATTAGTAGACATGGCAAGAAATCCTGATAAAAAAACAAGCTTCATCAGCATCTTCAAGATGCTCCAGAATTTAACAAATCAATACATTACCCTTTCACTCCTGAATGGGGCCCAGTTAGCATTGAATTTCACCTCCTTGGCCTCTCACTACAAAAAGTATTGAATAGCATTGTGAAAATGCGCGGTAAAATCACATGTCACATGCGATGTCACATTGCATTTTCAAAATGTGATTGAATTTCTAGGGCTAAAAATTCAATTGCATTTTGAAAATGTGAGGTGACATCACATGTGACATGCAATGTTACCCCGCATTTTCACAATGCAATCCAACAATTTTTGTAGTATCTTTTGAAATTGAAGGCATAGGAGCTGAATAACAAAATAAATCCATTGTAAAATCTTCCAGATGATGGCAAACACTTTCCCCTCCAGAGGAATTGGAGCAAAACCCATTATCACTGCCACTGTGCAGACTGAGAGGCTGGAATTCTTCCCCATCATTGTTCATCTGAGTTTCCAAATCATCTTGACATGACAGGCCAGGTTTGTGGCCACTGGATATCTCATTAACAGCTGATAATTGAGTGGTAGAATGTTGTGGTATGTGGGTGAGAAAGTCCATCATGTTGTGATAGGATTTCATGGCATGTTGATGTTGCAGTGACTCCAAGTGACAATGTACCAAGTGAATCCTTTGTAATCCACAATAGATACACTTGCATTTTGTGGTTCCATCAGGTTGTGCATGGATTGTGAAACCTGTTTTTTGAAAGAGTCAAATCAGAAATAAAATACTAATGACTGGAGGCTCATCTGAAGATGTCAGGCACAGTGATGTCAAGATATGTTAAATCTTCTAGCTACACGCGCTGCAAGGTGTGATGAGGTATAGTTTTTGAGTAAAAATTAATAAAAACAAATGGTAAAGACTTTAAATAAATAATTTATTTATTTAAGGTTTTAAGAGGGGGCTGCAAGCAGGGGTGTTTACTTTCCCTCAGTTTAGAATCAGGAACTGTTGTTAAGACAGGGGGTTTTTATGGTCACCTGATGAGATGAATCCTCAAGTAAATGATTGAAAGGATGAAAAAACTCCAAATAGAAGTAACCAATCAAGGAGTACTTATATCTGAGCTTTGGAGAAAAATCCTTTCAAGAATGGAGGTAAAGAAGGTGATTCCCAAATATGATGGTGATGGATTAGAAGATGGGTGGGAAGTTTTAAAACCCTGTAGATTTAGAACAGAAAATTATTGACAGGCATGAGCACAGACAGAATGAATCTAAGTGGGCTCAATGACTGTAAAATAATGGAAGGGGTGTTCTACACTGTGTAATCTGAATCTGGGGGGAACTGGTGGTCCTTATATATCTTTCTGGGCCACTTGGCTAACTTATGGTCATGGTGTCATTTATTTCAGATTTAGTAATAAAGCTTGTGTAATTCAATAAAAGCACACCTTGATTTGTGATGTTGAAATCCTGAGCAACCTCCATTTGCAGATACGCGCACCTGCTATTAGAGTGTGATTGCAAGGTTTTCAATGGCATCAACACTCCTACGGACATTGCTTTGTTATTGTTGGCGCTCCCAACCAAGGAGGAGGTTCAGCAAATTTTGGAAAACAGAGCACGGGCCCCTGACCCTGCTTTCTTCATTATTTTGTACTTCCCCTTCCCATTTCTGAGTTTTTCCTTTTTCCCCCCCTGTGTCCCAAATTTCATATCCTTCCTCCGTATGTGTGTACAAAGACCAATTGGCCTCCATTGATTGGAAGGATCTCACTCAATGACAGTTGATTTAGAGCCTGTCATCTGAGATCCCCACCAATTGCTTCAGTTATATTGATGTTAGTTCCACCAAGGCCTCCACATGGTTTACACTGTTTGCTGTTGACCTGGTGTGATACTTGGTGTTTTCTGTGGGCACCACATGGAATCCTCCTGGTGCCCACGTCATGTGACGTGAATCCACAGGTGGGTCCAAAGTAGAGTACACGGAAATACACCCAACCAGGGTTGTATGTTGTGGTGAATCTAATTTTCAACTAATATTTCATAGATAGCCAGAAAATAACCTCAAGGAGAAACAAATCATACAATATTATTACAGAATCAGAATCTATACCCAAATTTACCCTATGTCACTCACTCACACCAACCCCAAAATCCTACCAGTTACCAAGATATGGCCATCTCAAGTACCAGACACATTTGGACAACAGCAAACATCAGTAACACCCTCAATTACATAATACTACAGTCTCAACTACACATGAAGAGGTCAGACCAAACCAGACAACAACACACACAGGGATCAAAGCACACAACAGAATCAACCAACCTAGTAACAGAAGAAGAGTACACACAACTAGAAAGAAAATAACCATGATGAGTAGTAGATACAACATTACAAGTGCACATTTTCCCATAACCAATTGATTATTTTGTTCATCTTAGAAGTTTTTTCTCATTATAAATAGACCATGTATCCCTCTGTTGTTCCAGACTCACTTACTTACCCACTGATTATTGATTCTTTGATTTACTAAACACTTTCCTCTAACTGTCCTCTCCAACTGTCCTCTAACTTTCCTCCAAACAAGTTCTTTAGTCCTCAATTGTCCTCTAACAGTCCTCTAACTAGTTCTTTAAGTCCTTAACAGTCCTACATTTGTCCTTGCATCAGTCCTTTGAATGAAGTACTCTAACTGGACCTTTGAAACAAGTCCTCAACCAACCATACCTAAATACCTTCTACACCTCTCCCCTCTCTCCTACTTACCTGTGGAGTTCCTTAGTTATCAACAATAAGCACTACTAAGACTTTGAAGAAGAGATCAGCCACACCTTTTCTTTATTTTTCTTAGTGTTACTCCCCACTCAGCATTAGTTCAGGAAGGCAGCTTCATCAGCACCTTTAGTAGAATCCTTACCAGTTTCTACTATCTCCCTTCCAAGCTCTATCTCACCCAAGATCAGTTCCACAACGTCCAGCCTTGTGGGACGCGCCTCCATGGAATCATTTTGGAATTCCAGTGGTGCCTACGTGAAAGTGCCCTGCGGGTGTACTCTGAGTATCTCTAAGGCTGAAACTAACTTTAGAGTAGATAAACATAGTTCAACTGTCTACATTAGTGGTATTCAAAATTGATATTTGTAAAATCATAAATCATAATTACATAAATTTGAGAGGCCAAAATTTATGTGACCCCAACCATCTAGAAGGCAGCAAAACACTTTTAAGTATCAATAAAAAAATATTTGATAAAATGTTCTGTCATTTTATCTAATTATGATTTATGATTTTATGAATATCTATTTTGAATACCACTATTGTAGTTTCTCTTCTTTAACTACAAACATTTGCAATTCCCCCACACATAAAAAAATGTTTTTGGGTTGAGAGAAATTGTAAGTTCTTTTAACAAAATGGCCTAGTAGTAAAACTGGGCATGCTCAGTACCACCCCCAAAGTTGAACATAATGAATTGAAATTGGTTTTAAATAGCTTTGGAAAATTTATCTAATTTGGCTGAGCATTCTCAGTATTGCTCAATTTTACCACTGGAAAAGTAATTCAAAATTGGTCAAAAATTTAGCACTATCCCAGTTCATATTTTTCTCCAGGGGTGAATTGCAAATTATTCAAGTGTTTTCTCATCCAGGTTCTTCACTCTCTGTTTCACCCGCCAAACCTTGTATAGGTATTTTAGTGCTTGCATTCTCTTCTTGCACTACAAACAATGATAATTTTGCCCAAAAGAAAAATGGTCAGCCTTTAGGCACACTAAAAATCTACCACATGTACAACAAATAGGAGTGCATGAATTTGCACTCCAGAAAAATTGGTTTGCATGGTTGTGTACTCCAAAAAGAGTGCAAACTTGTGTATTCCAAAGCCCAGAAATATTTGGTGTACATTGGGTAGACACAACACTGGGTCACTACGCTACCAGTAATGGTAAAGCAGAGGTAAATTAGTGTGTTTGGTGGCACCAACTCCACTTTAACCATAGGGCAACCATGCTACTTTATTGAATGGGCTTTTTTGATTATTTTTTTTGGCCGCTACACTACCGCAGCGGCCTTTTTTTTTATTGCATTACGGATGAGAGGAAAATATATGGAAAAAACTACTGAGAGGGAATGAGAAAAGAACTATTTTTTAGGGGGGGAAGATAGTGCCTTCAGAGCCTTGCCAGCCTCACTACAGTGCTTTTCAAGCGGGACCCCCTTGCGAAGCAACATGAGGCTGGAGACACTGTGTGACATAGTAGATGGGAGGAGGCTCCCTTGGCTGCTACTACATACATCACAAGCCGCTGAGAAAATCTCTCAACGGCGCATGAGCTTCCAGGAGTTGCCACCTTGAGCTTCAGAGGTCTCATCAACTTCTGGGGCCATGATGGGAATTTTGAAATGTGAGTAGCAGAGGGGAATCAATGGGAGGGGAAACAGAACTCAAGGGGCATCAACTCTGAGGCTCTTTGTGGGGCTGGTCCCTTGGCAGAGAAGGCGGATGCGCATTTTATCATCAAATTAGGGCTGTTTCACCCCTGGATAGTGCACTAACACATTATCCAGGGGTGAAAAATGGGTGGATGTGTTACTATATCCATTCCTTGGGGGTTTCAAAAGAAGACCCCGCTACACTAAAGCCTCCACAATAAAGTTTGCGCTACTAGTAGCGGTAACGCAGCGCTTCAGCAAGTGGGAGCGCTACACTACTTGGGGGGCCCGGATAACGCAGCGTAAAGTAGCGAACCAGTGTTGGTAGACAGAAGCTTCTGCCACACTTTTTTGAGCTCTAGAAACTTAACACACCAACTCCACATCATGTAAATATGTCAATTTTCCAAAATAGGCTTAAAAGAATGATTATGAAAAAATAAATACAAAAACTCAAACTTGAGAATTTGTAAACAATAAACAAGAACTTGATTTTTTTGCCAAGCTTAAATTTTTTTTTTGAATAAAGTGAAATATATAGAAAGGAATAATGGAACATGGCAAGAATGATAATAAATGAAAAAAAAATTGAACCCAAAAAAGTTTGAGCTTGGTGGAGGGAAAATCTGAAATCATAATTGGGAGATTGCAGGGCCAGAATGCCACATGTGCCAAGAAATTACCCACTCAAGCTATCTTTCAAACCACCCAGCAGTATTTTTTACAAGATTTTTATTTCTTATCATTCATTTTTTATCTCATACTATCATTCCACGACCATCACATTTTTGTGAGAAATACATTAAAGCTTTTGTTGTTTTCTGTTTTTGTTGTTCATTTTTTTCACAAATTTCATGATGGGGTTTTTTGAATTTATTTTTTTGTGTTTATGCTTAGAATCCTCTTTTTCAAAACTCCATCAAGTGCCATAAATCAAAGTTGATTCTTCTGAAGTCAAAGACCTGTGTGGCAAAAACTTCTTTCTAGCCACTGTATGAAGATTTTTGGTAAACTGAGCTTCCCTAGTCCCAAAAAAAACATTGCTTCAAACTGAGTAAAACATACTTCTACTTGGTTTGCAGATTATTTGTTTTGCTGAGGATTTTTTGACAGGCCCAGGCTGCACATGGTCCATCCCAAGAAAGCCCAAAGGCCAATTGTGTTACTCAAAAAAAATTCTGAATTTATGATCAAACAGTGTTTTGTTGCTAAGAAAGCCGGCATTGTTTTATGGCAGTTCACAATTTATGTGTGGGCTATCTGTTATAGGCCATGTGTGGCCTGGGACCATCAAAAAACCCTCATGAGCAAAAAAAAAGAACTTGATAGAAATATGTTTTACTCAGTTTGGAGCAATATTATTTCAGGACTAGGGGAGATCAGTTTTGCACAATTTTTCATGTGGTATGGCTTCAAAAATAATAATGATTTAATTTAAAAACTCAAATTCCTATTTTCTTTGGCACAAAATTATCATTGTTTGAAATTGTGGTGTGAAATTATCTTTGTGTCATTCCCACCATGTGCCAGCCGTGTTTGGAGCAACGGTGAAGCGCTGTGCTTTGGCTACGCAAAGCACCTCTTTTTGTGTAGCGGAAGCTCCCCCGCTATCCACACCGGCCAATAAGTGACAGCGGGAGCGGGGAGCGCTGCACATAGTGTCTGGCCGCTTTTCACCCCGGTAAAATAGCCAAAGTGCAGCTGCCACAAGCGGCGCTTGCGCTACAAAAGCGCGCTTTGCAGCGCAAAGCGCTTTTTATACGCTTGCCTGGCCCTTTTGCGCTGTCACACTTTAAAGCGCACTCCTGCGCTGTAGGAGACCTGCGCTAAGCGTTCCGCAGCGCATCCCTAGCGGTAGTAACACTTTAATAACGGTGTCTTCCCCATAGAGAAGAAGGGAAATGTCTTGAATTGGTGGAAGGTGAGCTTAACCTTCCAACATTGTTTGTTTTGGTTCACAACTGAATTTCTCATATATCCTTTTTAGGTCCACTGCCAGGATTTCCCAGTGATGGTGTCCTTGGCAAGAGAATGTCTGGCATGTGCAGCAAGCTCAGCCGCTGTTGAGCGCACATTTTCAGCCGCCACCAAAGTCTGTACAACTGGTTGAGCAAGTCTAGCCATCAGAACAATTGAGTGCTGCATTAGTAGCCATATGTGGCTTCCTAATGATTTTAAGCTTGGTGGAAATTTCACTGATTGTCAGGTAATCATCAACGGCTCTGGTGAGAGTCCCAAATTTGAAGAATATAAAAGAATAAAAACAAAGAAACCCCACAAAAAAACAGTCACCAAAAAAAGAAATAGGTTTTCTTCATGCTATTTGTTTACTGCTTACCGTTTGATTCTTTTTTCTTTCCTTTCCCATTGTCAATTGTGATCTTTTACCCTACTTATTATTTCTCCTCTTTCTTTCTCCTCAAAGCAATGACTTTGATTGTTTTCTGCTTTTCACTTCTTAAAAAGCGGCACCAAGGCCGCTGGTGGTGCTAGAAAAGCAGTGAGCACGCTTCTGGCCACTTTATTGCAGCCGCTACGCGCTACCCAATTGCCTCTCTAGCGCGCTAGAAACCTAAGAAAAAAACAACTGATCCCAAAAAGTGAGAGCGCTACAAAAAAGCGGAGCGGAGCGGCCCCCATTTGCGCTGCTCTTGCTGCTGGCGCTGCGCTTCTGGCAGCGTAGCTGTTTCAGCATTGTTTGGAGGACCACCAATCCCATTGCAATTTGTTGTAATTCAGTTCTGGATTTCAGGACAGTCACAAATTGGTATCTCACACACCTTGTAAAATGGCCCTAATATCTCACATATTGACAAGGGGAAGCTAACCTGTAGATAGCAGTAATGTAAAAGTAATGTCAATATTAGGATACCCTCATTTTTTGTGTTAGCCATAACAGAAGGCAGTTACACTATCTTTCCTTTTCTCTTCTCTTTTCCAAAGCCAATTATGTTATCTATCAATATCTGTGTGAGATACCTTCAGATATTAGGGAATTTTCCTTCTTTTTTGGCCTCAATCAACCTTTTTTTGCTTTGGATACCACACTTCTTGTGCTATTCAAGTTTGTTTCCTTTGTTTCAAGCATGAATTCCCCATTGTTATGTTGTGGTGGCAATATGCAGCAAGGGTGAGCAGTGGGAAAGGAAGGAAGCAGTTAGCATTGTTTTGAAGGCACTTCTGAGAGAGAGAAGTACAAAAATTCACATATTCAACAATGGCCAGCATATAATTTGGCTGGGATGAAAAAAATAAATTTAAACATGATTTATCTCAGCTGATTAAATACAAATCAAAGTTTACCTTGTCTTTGTATTGAATCAGTTGAGATTATCAAAGTTTAAGTTGGTTGAGTTCATTCCAGTTTAACTGGGATAAACTCAGCCTACCCAATCATGCTGGCAGTGCAAGGGCACCAACACTTCCTGAAACAATTGCTTGGACAGGACAGTCCAAAGACTTCTTGAACCAGGCTGTCCAAGCAGTCCTTGGACTTGGCTGTTTGAAGAGAAGCTGGGGATAGCTGTCCAAGCAGATGTTCCTGCCTGCCAACTGCTCAGACATGTCAGTTCAACCTCTGATCAGACAGTCATGTCTGAGAACTGCTTGGTTAAGCCGGTCCAAGGAACTGTTGGACCGGCCTGTCCAAGCAGTTAGTTTTGGCAGTGCAAGGGCTGAAGTGGGTTCTATTTGTTTAGAACAGAGATGGAGGCGGAAGTGAGAGGCTGATGATGGCAGGTGGTGAAAAGCTTGGAGATGTTGAATTAAATTGTGTCCAAGAAAAAGACCCAGAATTGTGTTGAAATCTGATTCCCAGTTCTAATTCTCTAAAGAGAAAGATTCTTAGTGAGTTAAATAATTTTATGTATTCACTATTATGCTACAAGAAAGCTAACATTATGTTAACTTTTCTTTCTGTGACAGATCCTACAGATTCTGTCAGCAAGAAATCTGTGCGTCTGTCAGCCAATGACTTCAATCAACCTACAAACTTAGGCAATCTTTGATTGACCAGTCACTCAGCAAATGTACCAGAGCTTACTCTTGATTATCTTCAATCAAGAACCTCCGGCAACAATAAATTATCACCTCAGAGCTTAGACTCACTATTGTAAGTGTTCAACTTACATTTTTCATTCATTAGCTTACTAATGAATAAACCACTTTGTTCTTTGATAGATTGCTATCTGTCAGCCTACGTGATGCCAAGATATAATCTTGTAGCTACATGTGGTGCAAGCAAAAGAATAAATACACCAAAATAAAAGAATTAATTCTTTTATTTATTTATGGGTAGATTTGAAGGGATGTTTTTGGGTTTTATGTTTTTAAAATAGAAGAAAATAGTATTAATTATATTAATAAAAATTAAGATAATTAACACAAAGAGGGGCCTGATAAATCAGGGGTGGTTTAATTTCCTCTAAGGAATCTTGCAATAAGTTGCAGGGGATTTAGGTACCTGATAACACTGGGGCCTGATAAATCAGGGGTGGTTTAAATCCCAGTAAAAAAAAGTGCAAATAACTCAAGAATATAAGGGTGTTTATTTATAATAAAAGCCCTTAAATTAATGAGGAATTTGGGAAGGATTTGTGGTGGAGAATCAAAACAAGGGATGTGCACTTACTGGTATTTTAATTGTTTAAAGGACTAGTAACTGTTGGTATTCCTGGTAAAGCTGGGGGATCAATATTTTGGGGGAGGAAAAGCCTCCTTAGATACCCATGAGATCCCTTTTTGGCGCCCTCAAGAAGCCTGGGTAGCCATAGAGAGGCAGTACCATTTTTCCTTGTACTTATGGGACCACTTAGTGATGACACACAGTGTTACTGGGGCTCCAATTTATGTGTAGAAGTTACAAGAATATTCTCTGTAATAGATAGAATATTCTCGTTACTTGTTTTATTACCTTAGTAGTCTGTGATGTGTGGTTGTCTCATTGGAAATGAGCCACAGAATTCTATTCCCAAGGCACGCTACACATGTTGCCAGGGGCAATATGGAGTTTTTGTTCTTCCTAAATTATTCTCCATATTTTTCTGGCCCATACGTAGTTTTCTTACATGTGTATACCTAGTGTAACACGTGTGGAGTGGTAACTGGGAGCGCCTATAGGTGCTCTCTACCAGTTACCACGCGGGTCTCGGCTACGCCGCGCGGGGCTTGAATTCCTAGTAACACTTGCGCGGGGGCTTGCCCTCCCCCCTATAATATGGTGTAGCTTGGGGTCAAAGAAAAAAGAAAACAGTTTATTTATAATATTAATGGTCCAGCAAGATTCAACACCAGAAACAAGTTTTGCTACCCCAATCCGTGCTCGATGTGAGTTTATAGATTATTCTTGAGAGGAAACAGTTTTAGTGTTGTAGGTTTGGGTCCAGTTTGGTTTGAATTTTTAAGTGACGATATTGATGATGAGCGGTGATCCGATCTATCCGAGGATGATGAACTGATGATCTGTTTGGGCCATCTCCCTCCCCCCCGCGGCCTATATAATCTTTCCATCAGCAGCCAAAAAAACAAAAAACACACAAACAACCATGTCCCTCACTCCCCCTCCCCCACCTCCTCATCGGCAATCTGGGCTGGCCTCCTCTGGCTGCAAAACCCCAAAGCTGGTGAACATCCATGGATCTTCATCCCGACGACTGTCCGGTTCGACTAACCCACCCTCACCCAACCAACTTCGCGAGATCCTTGCTGATATCACCAAGCAAGTCACCAACTCACCCAGTCGACCAAGCCCAATCAGATCAAGCCATCCAGCCATCAATCGTTTCATGCGTCCTTCGCTGCGTGAAACGGGCCCAGTCACTCGCTCCCGATCGATGCTCCATCTCATCAACCCCCGTTCTTCTCTCACCCCTAGAGCTACCCGTGCCAACACCCCAGTCAGGGACGAAAACCATTCTCCAACAACACCCCGAACACCGTTTACGATCAACAACAACAACAACTTCAGATCACCTGCTTTGAACGAAAACCATAATACCAACAACAGTAACAGTAACACCACCCCCGCCCATCCGATCGCCCCTTTACGATACAGAACCCTATCCTCAGTCTCATCGACAACGATAGTCACTAACCTATCACGTAGCAATCCGTCATCCTCGTCATCATCACCATCCACCACCAGTTCAGAGCGAAATGATAACCATAGACCGCCTCCGACCCCGTCTCATCAGTACTTAAGACTACGACTCCACTCATCAAACCCGTCCTCCTCAATAGCCTCATCCACTCCTCCTCTGACCCCAGCTTCCTCCCTCTCAAGTAGTAGGACACCCTCTTCTTCTTCCAACAATACTCTACCGACACTAGCTACCCCACGTGAACGCCGTAGAAGCTTGGACACCGCTGACTCGCCCATCGACAACGCACCCTCGCCCTCAGGTAGTATCGCTAAAAGAAGACGCAGAAATCCTAGTAGTCTCGGAAGACTTTGACTTGTCTACCTTTGTTATGGACCTTTTCCCTACTTTTTTCTTCCCTCGGACTTTTCTTTTTCTTTTCGGTGGATATGTTTCGCCGCCACCGACGACGATGACGAAGACGAAGACAATATAGACGATGCCATAAGAAAACATTCTACTTTCGGAAAATGCTCTTGTTTTTTCGAATGCCTTTTCTTTTTCCATACCATTATTTCACCAATCCATCCATCGAACGATTACTTACATACTCAGGATGGACCTCTCTCCTTCTTTCCCTCGCCTCTCCATCCACTTTTCTTCTCCTTCTCTTATTTATCTTATCGGACGACCAAGTTTTTTCTTTCTTCTTCTTTCCCATTATTAACTCATAAAACATACACGACCATTATCTCCATATGAAATTCCAAAACCTAAAAATACTCTTATCATTATTTGTTTTTCCCCTATACTCGCCTCTTATAAAAACAAAAGAAAACTTGTCATAGTAGTTATATTAGTTATTTAGTCTCTTTATCAAGTTTTATTATCATTAATGTCATATCTAGTATTACATGACCCAAAAAACAAAACACCTTGGCTTTTTTCTTCTTCATTAACTTATTGGAGTTCTTTTTATTTATCTAGAGACTTATCTTATCTTATCTTATACATACATGCATACACGAATGGGAAGAAATAAATTGATTCTACAATGTTTAGTTTAATTCATTCTTTTATTTCTTGGGGATACAGTTTTTTCTTCTTCTTTTTGTTTCAAGAGAGAAAAGTTAGTTGAATATTATCACATAACCAACAAAAAAAAAACAATTCTTGAAAATGTTTATATATACAAAAGTTATATTCATCAATATTAGACATGATTTGTACTCTCTCTCTCTCTCTCTTTATGGTTTCCATTTGTTTTTATTTTTTATTTTTTGGAGCTCATTTATATAAGGGGATTTTAAAATGTATATGATGAATGGTTATAGATAGACAATTCCTGATTGATTGATTTTTTTGAAGAATAAGAAGAAGAATGAGTTTATTTATCAAAGTTTTATGTAACCTAAGATTTATGGAATGGAACTTGAAGAAGTGTGGATTTCTTTCCCCTTTTCCACCTCCTGGAAACAGGTGAGAAGAGCCTAAGTAGTAGAGATTGCCGGTGGGGGAAGAGGTTTGTTTTAAGCTTCTGTGGTTACAGTGACTACTTGTTTCTGGTTTCATGCACCAGTCAGTTTGTCTTCTTGTCATCCCCATCCCACTTTTCAAAAGGTAATTGTCTCAGGTTTACAAGGGCTAACAGTAAGTGTCTCACTTGATTTTTACTGCTCAACCTCCTCCCCTGATCAAGAGTAGATTTTTCTTCTTTCTGTATGATATGCCCTGGTTTAAAACAGACAACTATCAAACTGTTAATCAGATGTAATATACCCATCAACATTTTGATGCTGTAAAATAGTTTGTGCTCAATTTGGACTTCAAGGCAGTTGTTTGGAAACAGTATAAACTAGGGGAGTTGAATTAACCTCAAGGTGAGTAGATTTGAATCAACTGTGAGTGTTTCTTTTGGTTGCCTTTTTGGGGATTTAGAATAATTGGCCAATGTTCCATATCTTTCATTTAGGAATACCAGATCACTCATAACATCAACATATGACATTGGTGACCATTTCAGCAGGTAATCTACAGCACGCCCCACCAACTACCATTCTCAAAACACATAGAATATTTGTCTTTGAATGCCTTGGTCATCCTCAACCTTTTCATCTCTAGTTTCCAGAGAATAAAACACATTGTGATGGGTTGGAGCACCTGAAATTGGACAGAACTCAAAATAATTTACTTGGGAAACAGTCAAAGAATTCTTTTTTTAATTTCCTCAGTCATGTACCAGAAAGTAGCTGACATTTGATTATAAAGCAAGGGGTGAGTATTAATGTACTGGAATAATCCAACACATGAGATCAAGGAAACCAGTACAGACTTGTTATGAGGGAAGCTTTTTCAATTTCAGTGGATTTTCTTCAGGAAAAAGAAGTTGAATTCAAAGCGCAACTTCTTGTGGATACAGCAATCAACACTCTCCAAGGCGGTGCATTCTACTCTCTGCTAGGAATGCTGATGCCATTGAACAAATAGAATCCACCAAAAATCACTTATTCTCCTAATGAAATCTTGTGGATCAGACAAGTCACAGAGCCTTCCTTGGATCTCACAAATTGGACGGTGGTGACTGTGTTGGGGTTTGTTGAAGATGTGTGCCAAGTCAAAACAAACAAGACAATCTCAGCTCAAAGTGATAATTTTCCAAAAATGACTGGCTGTTATGAGCCTACCCGGGGCCAGTTAGCATGTCATGTAGTATCACAACCCTGTCACAGATCCTCACTCATAGTGAGGACTGATGAGGATCCCAGTTGGATCCTCATCTTGCAATCTACAACATCAAGACAGAGAACCCCCACAGACCAGTGCCACAGAACCTCCAGAACCCCCAGACTATCTTTCTCTCCTAAGACAAGGCCTAACACTGGCATCCACATGTAAAATATATTCTTACCTTTGAGTAATCAGGTCTTGTTTGGTGATGAAAAGATTGGGGTGAAATATTTGGTGCCCAACATAAATTGTGAAGCCAAATTTTTTTTTTCACAAAGGTCTAGACTCTGGTACTACAAACAAGTTTTATTTCTCCAAAAAAACAAATTCAAGTTGGAAAAATGTAATGTTATTTTTTTTAACTCCTGTACCAGACTAGCCCGGTCAAAAATCACCAGAAAAAAAATGTGATTTCCCAAAATTTGTGGTAATGTGCTTTGCTCAGTTTGGACCAGTTTTATTTTTTGAATTAAGGAAGCTCATTTTACCACAGTGTTTTATGTGGTACAGTGGCTAGACAGAAGTTTTTGTCACACTTCTTTGCAGAGCTCTATAAACTTAACACATCAATTCCAAGTCTACATGTGACTTCTTAAATTGGTTCAAAATTGGCTTCAAAGAATCATTATGCAAAAAAAAATGAACACAAAGTCTCAAATTTTAAAAATTGTGAAAAATGAAGAAAAGAATTCAATTTCTTCATTTTTCTGATCAATTAAAATACACAGAAAGAAAGCATGGAGCATGAATAGAATGATAATAAATCAAAAACATTGAACCCAAAAAAGTTTGAGCTTGGTGGATGGACAATCTGCAGTCAAAATTTGGAGATTGTGGGGCCATAATAACACATTTGCCGATGAATGACCCACTCAAAACATCAAACCACCCAGGAGTCTTTTTTTTTTCTTATCATTTATTTTTGATCCCATACTATCTTCATTCAAAAGCCTTCAATTTTTTTTCAGGAAAAATATCAAAGTTTTTGCTTTTTTTTTCTGTTTTTCTTATTTTTATTTTATTTTATTTTACAAATTTTATGACTAGGGAATTTTTTGAATTTTTTTCTTTTTTATATATATTTATGCTTAGAATCCTCTTTTTGAAAATTTCATCAAGCAATATGACTCAAACTTGATGGGTTGAGCTTCTGAAGTCAAAAAACTATGTGGAAAAAATGCCAGCCTACGTCACTAAGAAAAAGGTGAGGTTAATTGAGGGTAGGTGATGTGAAGGAAACTCTTTCTCAGTCTTCATTCATACTCCAAACCCCATTCAGCAGAACTCCCTGATGACAAGTACAAAGGGGCCATTGTTTTGTCAGTGGAGTCTTGCAACAGTACCACATCTTGAACTCAATTTCACATCCCCCCCATTGACCTTATATCTTTCCTGGTGTGTGATGCCAAAGATTAACCTTATAGATACATGTGGTGCAAAATAAAAAGGAAGGCGGCTAAATTAAAGGAATTCATTCCTATGATTAATTATGAGCGGATTTTATTGATATTTTTACAAACTTGCTTTGCGCACTGGAGAAAACTTGCCACACAACGGGAAATTCAGAAAACCAACATTGTGACCCCCCCCCCCCCTGGTGTGCGCTTCCAAGAATGCCCTCCATATTCATTTGCGCACCACCACTTGGATGATGTGAAATTCCTGTGTGCACCCCCATGTGACACAAAATCACTTTGTGCACCTTCATTATTGAACCTTGTGTGTTGCATCAAGAAGTTCTCCCTCATGGTCAAAAAAAGAAAGTATTTGGCACACAAATTGAAATGTGAACATGGACCAACACCAGCAAGCAAGCTAGCTCAAGCTCAAAAACCAAGTCATGTAAGCCTCCAATTGTTTATTCCCACTCATTCCACCCTTTGGGGAAATATCTTTCCCCCTTGAACACTATTCTCCAGGCAACACTACTATACACACGCATTGGCAGAGGTCACAGTTGAGGATTTCAAGATCTTTTCCCCATTCCCAAAGAAGATAAATCCCAAAACTTGAGTGAGAAGCTAACATGTTTACCCACTATTCTAAGGACGTCTCACCCAAAGTACCAAGAATCACACACAAACTTGGCAACAGCAATGACCACTTGTGCTGCTCACAAAAACAAGAAATATCTCAGAACAATAAGTAATGAGATATCATACGATAAGCTACTGGAATGCCTAACATTCAGAGAATCACCGGCACCACACCAGATGTGGCACTGCCAGCATAATTGGCTGTGCTGAGATCACCCTAGTTCAACTGGGATGCACCCAAACAATTTAAACTTGGTTGATATCAACCAATTAAATAGAATTCAAAGGGGGGGGGACATTGAATTTGTATTTAATTGGTTGACATCAACCAAGTTTAAATTTGTCTAGTGCATTCTAGTTTAACTGGGATGATCTCACCCCAGTCAATTATTCTAGAAGTGTGGATAACCCTCCCTCACCATGGGGGTCTTTTGGCTGATGCTTATCAACGGCTGGTCATAGATATCTCAAAACTGATGCTAGTAAATTTCCTTCCGCTCTCACATGGTCCTGCCTTGAATCCGCCCATATTTCTGCTTTTATTGGAAGGACAAGATCACTACAATGCATTCAATTGCCATAATTAAGGCATTTACTTGGCGCCATAAATCTTGATATTTTGGTACAAGTGGAGGAGCAATGATGCAAAGGGGTGGGAGGCTGTGATGCAGAAGCATTGCAATGAATCGATCAAAAGATTACCCAGGCAAACTGGTTGGTCCACAGTTCTCAATATTGAGTAGCCTTGCGGTTATTATTGCTTTTTCTATTATTTTCAGCTTTCTGTATTCAAAGACCAGTCAAAGCACAATATTGTGAGTTTTCTAGAGCCCCAATACTCCTTTTGAAAATAAAAGTGTGATTAATTATTCTAAAGAATTAGAAATCAATTATAGTCTTTATAGCTTCTTAATAGCTCTCATAATTAATTAGTTATGTATCTTTCTTGTTTATCCCATTTTCTGAGTTCAACTTTGTTTATCAGGCGCGCGCGCCCCTCAATGTTGCATAAATTCGTACACAACATTAAACCCCTTTTCAGTGCAGAGATTTTCACTTGAGCGCCTCCAGCTCATCACAAGCCCCCTTTATT
>LUKR01000536.1:0-18215 GCA_019395275.1 Puccinia brachypodii | reverse complement strand
CAGTCTTGTGGATTTTGGTTAATTTTACCTTTCTAGCCACTGTAAATACTGAAGCCACCCTGTTCTCTTGTGTGTGCTTGGGGGGGGGGGGGCTACAAAGCTTCAGGCTGTGCATCTGGTTTAGCCCATCATAAATTGTGCTGGGAATTGAACCAAGAACCACTGAGCAATTTTCCAGGAAGTGGTGCCCTGGAATGAGCTGCACACAATTTGCACAGCCTGGGCATAACACCACACATTTCTGACTTAAAATCTCAGTTATCTTCACCCTGCCTCCAACATTTACCCATGTGTGGGAATCAGACAAAATACACAGTGTACATTCACAGGATCAAGACATAACACTCAATTTAATTGAATGAACATTTGTAAACATGATTTGAACTTTTCTATTTGAGTCTGGATTTATTTTTTGATGACTGCTAAACAAGGTCTTTTGACTGCCTTAATTGTGACAACATGTCATCTATTCCTTGTATGCTTGTTTTCAAGACCTCAAAAGAATTGTGAAAAGAGAAAAGAGAACAGCAAGAAAACATGTTTTCAACTGCAACTTGGCTTTTTTGAGGGCCTGAGTATGTGGTTTTAAGCTATGGATAATCTCACAGGTATGATTTTGGGCCTTCATTTTACTTCATACTCATAGTTTGTGGGTCAAGGGTCCAAAGTGTCAACAAGAAAAAGGAACACAGAATGGCAGGAGGAAAATTAAGTACAAGGGCTCAATTTTGAAATGTACACACCCCAGGAAACAATGGGCAGTTATGATACACTAAAAGCATGTATGTCATCTGTGCAGCACAATGTTTTCAGGTTTCCCAAGCCCCCAATCATGTTATTGGTATTACTGAGATTTCTTAGGAGTAAGGGATATAATATATGCTTTGTACACTTTTGGCAGAAGTTTGATTATTATTATTTTTGATATCTTTTGATCTATCTCACTTTAATCAAAAGAAAAATTTGGACCATGTATGTGCCAATTTGAAACTACCCAAATGTCAACTGCATAGAAACAATAAGAAAAACACATGCACTGCATTAATGACACTGAAGAATAGATGAATACTGACTTATTGATACATATTTTATTTAGATAGATGGAAAAGAAGATGAAGTGTTATTGGATGCGGAAAATCTATCTTTGTGTGATAATATTTGATTGTAAAAGTTTAAATGGAGTCTACAAAATTATTCAAAAGAAATGCCACCCAAAGGTTATCCAACTTTACACTTGAGACTGTTTAGTGAGTATTTTTCTTTCAAGCAGGATTTGATTCCAAGAGTTGTTTCATAAACTGTTTGCTTTCGAGCACTCGAGCTCGTGTCGTTGAAGGTAACCTGCGTAAGTGTAATGCCTTTTACAATATCTACACTCAAGGGTGAGAGCCCCTTGGATGATGAAAATGTACATTAGTGGACATAGCTCCTCATAATTCTAATCAGCATGTCTTACCAAGTCTATGGGTGCACATCATTGACCTATGTTTCAAATAGCTCGCTTTGCTTTTGCACTTTCGATTACCTGTCGCAAGTTTGGTGGTTACAAAATGCACAAAATGCCAATCTCAGACGAGATGCTTGACGCCAGGTAAATAAACTATCTTACAGTCACGACACCTGGAAAATTGAATGAATGAATAATTCAGCTCAGCAATCATGCTGTTATGCAAAAACAAGATTCAAGTTGTCAAAGAGATTTGTTCCCATGTACCTGTAAAGCTCCCCTTCATCGGTTTCGCCCTCTTCAAAGGCATCGGCATTTGGAGAACTTTCCGTGAAAATAGTTTCCAGGGTAGTGGCTGAATATATAACAAACTTACATTATATACACAATAGGGGCACTCGGAAAAATTTGAACCAGGAGTTCAGACTTACAACTTCCGTGTTGAACAGGATTTTGCCAAAATCTTGCGTCCGCATGGTGTGGTTCATTTGTTCTAGTAGAGCTACCTGCTTTGGGGAAAACATTCATGTGAGCTGCGCCGGCCATGAAGTTTGTCTGTTCGCGTGTGTTAGTGGAACTTGAAAACGGTTGAAAAGTCTGGTGCGTGTGTGAGATACTGGAACGGCGAAAATGACCATCAAGTGGATGGGGGGCTGCTGGGATGTTGTAGACAGCCTGTGAGCGTCGGCATCAAAGGAATTAACAACCTATCGGTCTCCGTGAAGGAAAGTACTAACCTTGGTTCTGTAATGAAGAAGCTCCATCCGAAAGTCTGCTTCCTCCCTGAGCTCCCGTATAGGAAGTGGTGTAGGCTGAGCTATTGGATATGTCGTCGGACCTAGCAAAGAATTGTCGTAGCATCTTGTCTGTGGTTGGACTAGTTTCCTTCCCTGGTGGGTGTTGATGAAGAGAAGGGCAAGTGCTAAGGCGTGAATGATTTTGGCGCCTGTTGAAATCAACATGGGGTGGTAGTTGGATTGATGGAAGTCGTAGGGGTTGGCTTGATAATGATTCAGACTGGCCTGAAAGACCACATGTAAAAAGTAGTGTTCGGCGTTTTCGATGGAGGCAAAGAATGATAAAATTGACATGGTCAACCTGAACATCAGCATTCTAAAACCTCAAGCACCTTGCTTCGAGCATGCAACACGTAGACAGTCGGGCAGAACTTACCCCTGTTGTAATATGGCATTGGCCTTGCCCCACTTTGGCTAGAGCTGGAAATGGAACTTCCGTGGTTGAGTGGAGAGTAGCCATCTGTGGACGTTAGGAAGTAAATTGTCAAACCTCACTGCAATTTGTTACCGAATTTACAATGATACTACTT
Organism: Puccinia brachypodii; assembly: GCA_019395275.1. NCBI lineage: Eukaryota > Fungi > Basidiomycota > Pucciniomycetes > Pucciniales > Pucciniaceae > Puccinia > Puccinia brachypodii. Next base: position 15,441 of record LUKR01000536.1, on the reverse strand, counting down.
GCCAAAATGATCGTCCTCATACTGGGTGTGCTCCGTGTTCACATTGTAGGCGAAACTCATGACGAATTGGAATACCAGAGGGTGATCGACAGAATGGCGATGAAGTCAAAAGGGGACTGTACCGGGTCAAGTTATCGGGCGAAAGAGTGCACAAGACCATTCATAGTTCTCTTGGGGAAGTGTTTATCTGTGATATACTCAGGTTATTCCACGATACACATCTATCTATAGCTTTTCTACAAATGTGGCAGTGGAACTTGAATTTCAAATCTCCCGAGGGGTGCACTGCTGACCAGAGCTCGCAAAAGCAGCGCAGACTGCACAGTACGCTTGTTTAAAGGGTTTGACGAATAGCTACGGAGAACCACGGGCAAATATGACACACGTCTGCAGGCGGAGTCTGCCCGCGTACCGATCACCGAAAGCTTGACTGCTAGATATCGCACAACATCTTTTCATCGAGAGAACTCGACTTTCAAGTTTAACTCAGCCGGCTGCCGTACAAAGACGGGCTCGCGGGTTCAGAACCTAATTGATTTATGATTTATCCGCGATTTGCATGATGCTCAGGAGTTACAATTGTTCAAATTCACTTGTGGGGATTAAAACAGGATCCAATATTAAAGCTTGACTGCTGGACATCCCACAACATCTTTTTTTCCAGACAACTCAGCCTTTCAGTTTAACTCCGCCGTACGGTGTCGACCTGTCGAAACGGGCTCGCGGGTTCAGAACTTAACTTTACATATGATTTATCCGCGATTCGCATGGTGCTCAGGTACGTGGGGATCGACGTGATGCAAGATTAAAGCCAGAATCTAGCAATAAGCATAACTACATGCCGAAATTCAAGCATACACTCGAGTTTTACTTTTAACGCACAAGACTCAAATGAGCACGAAATTCTGTACATGATTTCACGCAAGCTGGATATGATACGCGATATGTCTAATATTTACCAATTGACATTCACTGTATATGTAAATATGTAAATTTAATCCTCAGTTATCCTCTACATCTCCCTCGCGCCCAGGCCGCAGGAACCCGTTTGGACACCATATCTTTAGAGTCGCCTGTATCACGGGACCGGAAGCGCAGGCATATACGTGGGTAAAACAAAGGCGACAGCGCAGGTAATCTGGCGTTCCCGATGTCCGTGCCTGTTTCAGAGTCTTCTGCTGTTTGAATGGCATCGGCTGCTGTTACCTACATACCGGCAAGCAGGGGCGGGCACGAAGCGCGACCCCCCGCAGACAGGGGACTATTGTTAGGCTCGGCAGTCCTATTCTGGGTCATCGTTTGAAGACGATCCGCCGGATACCACTGGCATGCATGTTTGATTCGACGCAAATGGAACAACTCCAGAGGGGCACGAGGAGGCGGTAAGATGACATTCTACACACCATTCGCCAACAAGTCAAAAAAAGAACAAGTGACGATGGTAATGAGCTGGCCAGCATGCCAGCAGTCAAACTCATCTGGTCCGGGTGAGCTTTGGGGACAAGGAGTCGCGAACTTGACAAAGTCTGCCGAGGATACTGCGAGGATTTTGCCCCCCAAGTCCAGTCCTTGGGTCCTCGGGGACTTCGTTCAGTTTACAGGAGACGCGTTGGGTCGTATCAGCAGAGCATCACGCGTCCATGAAGTATCCAACCGTCTTCTTGGATGGGCAAAAAGCAGAAGAGGAAATGCTCGCCAAGCACCACGGATTAACAAATGCAACCCCCTGTGGATTTTAGCAACGCAAGAAAAGCAAAGCTTGCTATTCAACTCGGGCCTGAATGTGTACCACAGAAAGTGGCACATGCTGAGGACACTTTCTAGAAAGCACCACGGCTAAATGCTTTCATACGCGCTGAGACCAAAGGCATCACACCGACCTATAAATAGATCGGCTCCCAGGCCCTTGTCACCGTCCTCATCCGCCTCTTCCCATCCAATTCCTGAACTTTAAATCCCACGCGCAACATAGTTTTCCTACCACCCAACCTAATCAACCCACCACTCAAGATGCCATCATCCAATTTCGCCGTGGTAATGCTTACCCTCATCCCCTCTGCATACGCCCATGTCATCGACCCTAGCGTAGTACCCACTGCCCTCCTTCGCCATGAGCGTCGGGGGATAGATCAAAGTACTCTACTCGACAATGGCAAAGAGGCCCAGAAGCTGAACGCCAAATTCACCACTCTAGGTCCTGATTCAACATGCCAAACAGGAGATATGGCATGCATTGCCGGCGGTTTCTCGCAATGTGTGAGCGGAAAATACGTGGGTGGACCCTGTGCCGCAGGCTTGAAATGTTTCGCGATGCGTGAGTGTTTTATTCGTTGCTACATTCAGCTTGAAGGAAAGCACTGGTTGATCAAAGTCTTACCTTCTAATTTTCAGCCCTTTTGTTAAAGAAGGGAACAACCTTGGGATGCGGTAAGTCTCTTGATCCATACGTCCAGCCCACTGCATGGCGCAATGAAACTAACCTCCCCCCCTCACTTGATCACCGACAGACACTGAAGCTGATGCCACGAGTCGGATTAGCAACACCGGTGCCACCGGTGGCTTGACCGGAATAGGCGGCTCGGACAATGCTACTGCCACTCCAAAAAACTCTACCCAAGCGAGTCTCGCCCCGTCTGACAAGGCTGCGAACGGCACCCAGGCCAGCTCCGTCGATCCCGACGAAGCTGCCTCCGATGACAACTCTGCAGATGCGGACAAAGACGCGTCCGCTATGGATTCATCCTCGGCACCTGCCAATTCATCGGACACTTCTGCCCCTAGCATCGAGTCATCAGCAGAAAAGATGGATGACTCCGACAGTTCAAGTGCGGACTCGAAAACCTCACCTCTCCAGTCCATCCCATCAAAGTCCAACTCAACCTCTCCCGCCGCGGACAAACTCAAGCCTGGTGAGTTGACCTATGTCACTAGGAAAAATGACGCGCCACAAATCTGACTTCTCTGTTTCATGTGATGACTACTTCAAGTCGATGCGGTCGTCGATTTAGATGAACAGAATATGACCGGTCCTTGAGATGTGTTTTTCCATTTGGTAGCTTTATTTCAATCCAGGATCTCAGCTTTCTTGGTATTTTAATACGCGAATGCTGGTTCATCCTTTGTATCATCTTCCACTAAAGAAAATAGGAAATACATTAGACGGTTCCAATTCAGGACAAACTAAATTTGCAATGGATAAATTCAAGTACCAGATACCCAGAACATGAGAGCCCCCAGATGATCTGCTTGTACCCATGAGAGAGAACGCCATGACGTGAAGTGAGCATCATACATTCAGGTTGTAATGACCAAATTTACCGTGCGCGACGTGGGCAAGGGCAATTATTGTTGAGAGGAAAACCTCAAGCCGACTGAGCCGTCACTAGGTAAGGCAGATCCTTGTGGTTGAGGTTAGCTCAAGCCTCAAAAGCTGAATAACGCCACAGCTTGAATGACTTTTTTGATTATTCAAATTCAATACTCCAATTGATTTGGTCGAATGTAAATAGTCCAAATTCTACAAGGATGAACAAACGGGCTTCAATCCACCAGCAAAGGTGACGACCAAACGACCAGCGTGTGAGAATTAAATGTATATAAACAAGGTCATGGGGAAGATATAAAGAGAAAACAGCAGACCCGAAAGAGTAAGTTAAAATTGATGGTGTATGTAATAAGTTTCAAATAGACGAGATTGATTGCTGATAAAATTTAGACAGAGAAAACGCAGTAAGGAGAGAGAGGGAGTGAGAAGGACTGAAACAACAACAGCAAATAAAACCCTCTTATCTAACCGAGAGACGATTACCAAAAAATAATGATACCAAAAACGAAGCGATGTACATTTGAGTAACAAGAACGAAAGCAAAAGTAATTTAAATACAGAAAAAAAAAATCAACAGAAAAGACTAAATGAGTTGAATGTATGTATGCGAATAATATGTGTCGAATGTCATTTTAGCTTAAGGTAAATAATATCCGATATCAAGTTGCAGGAAAAAGAAAAGGAAAAGATGAATTTGTAAATATAAGTGAAAAAATTTATGAAACAACAGAAGGGGGGAGAATGATAGTGTCTGATAGTGATTAGCAATTTGAGGTGGAATCGAGATTAACGAGGGCAGTAAAAGCAGAAGGCTGCGACGAGGATGTGGTACACACATGGGAAAAGAGCGTGTATTGATGTACTTCGTGAATTGAAAATGAATGTTAAAGCTTGGTGATACATCACACAGAGGAAAAAAGGATAAAGGAAAGGGGAAATTGAGAGTGGGAAGGGAGGGGCATCATATTTCGAATCTTAAAGGACTGCTAGTGTATTCGAATTCGTTATTATTGGCGGAATTAGGCGAGAGCTTGGTGAGAATGAGTTTCATCGAGCGTTGTTTGAGGGGAGATTTGATCTTGTATTGGCGCATCATTTCCAACTCGAGGGTAAGCTGAAGGAGATGAAGAGGGTTCGAGACCACTCTTCTGGTAAGCTTGACTGAGTTCTTTTTTTGGGCCTGATCGTCGCTACTGTTCATGCCACGCTGGTGCTGTTGCTTTTGCTGCTGGCTGCGGGTGAGCCGCTTGCGGCTCTGAGAGCGCTTGGCAGGCTTGTCTGGCTCGCCCCGCTGTTCCTCGCCTTCATTGTTGGCCCGTCTGTCGACGCCCATGCTGCCCATCGGTGTGGAATCGCTGTTGCCGCTCGCACGGCGTAGGGAGTATTGCTCGACTCGTGTCCTTCGGGGTATCTTGCGCTCGGTCTGCGTTCGCAATTGATGCGGCTTCTTGTTCGAGTTAGGCGAGAAGGTTTCTAACTGAACCATCATTGACGACCTGGTGTGCCATAAAGAAAATGGGTCAAGGTAAGTACACGTTTGTCTCTATTACTCTTGCTGGCTCGTATTGGGCTAGTTGTAATGGGAAGTCAAAAAAGGGCTCACCACTCCATCTCAGGATCCACTATAAAGCTCCCGTTGAGCGAGTTCTGAGGTTGAATGTTATCCGATGTCCAAGATTTGACAAGTCGTGAGATCTGTGCTTTTTCGTCTTCGGCGACGAGTTCAAGGGAAGAGTCCTCATCAACGACGCCTGATGGGAGTACATTTTCTTCTTCGCCTGGTGCTTCTTCGTCAGCAGTTTCATCCCCATCGGGCCCGGCCTTCGAGCCACCCAGTTGGTTGTGATTGTACATTCGCACGCTAAGATTTCCCCATTGGATATTCGGTAATTTTCGGCTCAATCTTCGCAAAGATTTCGTCAGTAGACTTTCCGATGAGTTCGGCGCGGATTCTTCGCCACGGCGCCTTCTCCTGCGCGTGGGCTGAGAGTTGGATTCAGAGTCGCAAGTGTCTATCCCATCTTCTGCGGTTGAGGAAAGGTATTCGGATCCGATGCCGAAGGGTGAGGCGGTGATCTTCAGGGTAGATGAATTCGCAGAGAGGGAGAGCAAAGGGTCGATCTCGTCCTGGTCGAGGGGGGTAGGAACGAGCAAGTTGAGATTCGTAGAGAATGATGGACGAGATCCACTGGATGGAGTGGAGCTGGGATAGGAAGAGTCAGGGCTTTGTTCTGGGTGATTCTCGTCCGACGTTGAGAGCTGGGATGAAGGGAGGGATGAACAAGCACAGTGTCCGCTTAGGGGGCTGCCAAGGATCGGCAAGGGTGCGCTCGGAGTAAAGATCGGCCAGGATTCGGCCTCGATGATGTGGGCACGTCGATGAGGTGGGAGGTCAGACCACCAAGTACTGAGCGGGTGCGAGGAGTCTGGACTAGAAGAACAGAAGCTAGGCTGTCGGCTCACTTGGGCTTGCTCATCGAAAAACAAGCCCTCGTGGTTCGTGAGGTCATGAGATTGGCTTGCCGTATCCTCTTCGTCAAAGTCATCGAAGAGCGGAGAGCGGTAAGAGAGATTGAGAAGAATTGATGATTCAGAAGACGCCCGGGAGAGTGGGAAGCGACAGGTTTGGCAATTTGATGGGGAAGAGTTGCCGGTTTGAGGGGAGGAAGGCGGAGAAGGTGACTTGTCGTGGACTTGAAGTTGCTCGTGACGAGAATGAGGAGATAGCGAAGCCTCTGACACCAATTGAGGTGAGCCAGCCGAGTAAAGAGGAAAACAAATCGGTCTGGGTGACGATTGGGCTCTTTGGAGAGAAGGTAACAGATCTGTTGGTATAGCTGACTGGGAGCCTGGAGGACTGGTAAGTGAGGTCATATGAGCAACTGACGGAGTAGTGATCGATTTGGCCGGGCTGGGGGAGGTTGGGTACTTGGAGTTGAAATCATGGGATTGATGCGATGTAGCAAAGGATCCACGAGAAGACTTGAGAGTATTCACCATCAACAGATTCTTGAGACTTTCGCTCGTACTAGTAATGCCGCTAGTACGTGAGTCGTTGCAATTAACGTCAGTGACTGAAGGAGGGTGAAATATATTCGGAATTGCAATCAGCTCTGGTCCCGATACCGTAGTGCGCATGTGTTGATGGGTTTGTTCGGGTTGGGTGGCTGAATTAGAAGTGGACAGGCGAGTGAGTGATTTGAAGTGACTGAGTTTAAATGCTGACGAGAATGATGAGGACGGTGATGAAGACGGGGGGGAAGGCGATGGTGAAGAGGATTGAAGCGCCGCTTGACGGCGCGAAGGAATATTCAGACCCCAAGGGTGACTATAGGCTTGGCGGAGTGAGACCAATTGGGGAGTTCTTGAAGGTGTCAAGCTTCGCTCCTTTGGATTCTTGTTGGAAAGTGAAAAAGTGTTGGCCAGTAGGTGAGTGGAGGTATTGTCTTCTGGGATGAAGGGGGTGCCGGGCGGCTGTCGAGGTTCTTGGATAGATGTCATGATGGGTAGAAAAATGTGATAACTCGATTCTTTGATTTGCGGTTTGACGGATGGTCAGCCTAAGCGTGCTCGTCGATGTGGTGTTTCGAGGGCTTCTATTTGGGGGGGTGGAACAGGGGGGAGGGGGGATACCTGCGATGGCTTATCAAGCTTTGTTACTAGGTTCGTGTGTATTATGCGTCATACTGGTGGGGATGGGGGAGTTTTTTTTGTATGTCCTTTGTTTGTTCCTGAGACGGGGATCGTCTAGTTATCAGATGGCTTGGGTCACTGCACGATCTTTTTCCTGCAGAAGGGATCAGTCTGGAGTGAGTTTAAGCATGTGTTGAGCTACGACACATAACATTGAAGGGTGCATACATACAGTAGAGGCCCGAAATTCGGTGTTCCTATTGGCGACGGTATCCATCTGCGATCAGACCAGTGCAGCGATTAATACTTCTATTTGTTGACGGCAAAAAAAAACAAGTCTCTTGTTTACGCTGCAAGCCTTGGCAAAGAGACCCAAGAGCAGGTCTCCCCGAACCAGGAGGCATCTTCATCTAAAAGAAAGGCATGCAAGAAAAAACTCACACATTGGTTTCGTATCTCATCCAGTCAGACGCGAACGACGTTTGCACTGCCACTAGGGGTCGATGCGGCTGTCAATGAAAGGCCGGAAATTCCATCTTAGCTCAGACTCTTCGCTCTGGCCTCCGGTGTGAGCCGTAGCTAGTGAAAGGTTTGCTTACAATTTCCGATCCTGATGTGGGTCGTCTTAGGTAGTTGCCTGATGATCCGAGGACAAAGGATATCTGGTGGGCTGACTGGAAAAGGGTGTCAGTACGCCTTACGTCAAATAACCGAGACCGCTGGACCGAAGGGATCAAAGCACTTACAGCTGAAGGGAGTCGAGAGATGTGACCTGGGCCCGATCGCCTGGGGACCTCAAGGAAGCAAACGGTGACCGAGATAAGCAAATACATGAAGAATGGTTCATTTGGTACGACTGTTGTTCAAAGAGACGAGCATACGCTTTTGTAAATTGGAAGTTGAGCCCTGTATGAGTGCACTGAGGAAGTTTTGGTCACTGTACGGGAGTGTATGCGCTGTGCATCGAAAAACAAACAAACGAAAGATAAGCTCGTTTGGACGAGTACGAGGGGCGATGGAGACATTTATGTACCATGCGTCGGTATGGGACGGCGAGTTTCCGAGGAAAGGAAGAAGAGTTGCAAAGACAGGGCTTCTTATCGGAGGCTAAGATATACACCAGGAAGATAAACAGTTCGGTAAGGGGGGGTGGGGTGGTCATCAAACAATCTATTACATCTGTGAGCTTTATCTTGTGGCGATGGGTGAGACGGAGGTGATCAGGGGTGTACCCTTGACTTGAGGGGAACAGGCACAGTGGATGGCCGTTTTCCAGGTCCGCTGTCACTGAACATGGCCCGACGGTTCTCCGGGAACCATCCGAGACAACTCACTCACTGATTCGACACCAAATAGACGATCCGGAAGACAAAGCTGGGTTGAGTTCGGGATAGAAGAGACCAACTTATGTATTCAGTCAAGCATACTCTGTAAGAAAATTGTCAGTCGACTAAACCATCGAAGGCCACCACTAAGCGCAATCGATGCTGTTCAACACCTAAGCCGCAGTTGTCTCAACCGGGATAAACATCCTTATCAACCACATCTACAATGGATTGCATTGCATTGCCAAGGATTCTTGGATAACGACCCGTCACGGGGTTGTTTATGTTCAACCTTGAATGCGTCTGCCAAGACCGGAAAAATACTCAGTTGCAGGCCACTATGATAGACAGAGTTAGAACTTCTCGTGTGTAGCAACCCCACAATATTGAAGAGGCCAAACTCCGAAATGAAAGTTACGAATCTCAAGAATCAGCCCTAAAACCACCACCCAACAATCTTTGGACAAGTGTGTTCCGGGGGAGGGCAGGTGTCGGGTGGCCAGCCGGTAGCAGTGCAAGAGCACAGCCAGCGAATACGTCCTACAACAACCCTGTTTTGTGCGTCTGATGGATGTTGTTGTTGTCAAATCTCCCAAAAACCAGAGAAGCGCGTGTTGGGCGTGAAAGGCTCTGTTTGACGGCTCGAAAACCTCGAGCATGAACATCCGGCCAAAGGTTCGTGTTGGGCCCGGGCGACGTGGACGATGGCCGGGGCGGCAGATGATCGGGGCTCCGACGCCCAAATGCCCGATATGCATGCGACACCGGTGGCTTTGCTCCGTCGGGAAGTGCTGATGGGATTAAGGGTCATAAAAACCGAGCTCAGTTCTCCTTTCGAGCCAACAGCCCATCTCAACCAAACATGAACCCATTCTTCAGCTCCGCAGTTATTCTCGGCTCACGCATTCCTTGGTTTGAGCGGAGTCGTTCCCCAAATTTTCCAACATTATACATCCCGTCAGCTATGTACTCCTTCCAAGAGACCGACAATCAAGATCACACCGGCGTCTTCCGCGAGTCTCAGATCGTAATTTACCACTAGCATTCCCCAAAAAAACCCGCCGATGTTGATGCGTTCACACATTTTCACCCCCAGTGATCAACTGAGATGTTTGCAACGACTGTTACCATACTCTCCCCAGACAAGCTCAGTTGCATTTGGGTGCACGCCGATCGGGGAGTCAAACGCCAGCATAGCTGTGGAGACCTCTACGAGGAATTACGGCTTCGATGGAGGTCACCGAAAGCGCGTAATCCATCTTTTGCCGCATCCTTTTGTTTGCTCATATAGTTTAGCTTCAGCGAGATTGGCAATCTCATCATCTCGCGTTAGGTACCAACAGCCTGCAAGACCGACACAGCTGAATGACTTCCTCGTGGTCCGATGGAAAGGTCGATTCGAATGCATAGTAAGCACTCGCCTCTGAGCTCACTCGCCCGCTTCGACTTTCATCATTCCCTTATGTGACCAGGAGACTGAGCGGCAAATCCACTTTTACCGTTTACCATCGGAATATGTATCACCAAGAAAGATTGGGTGATCGATTGCGTTTGTTGGTTGATTATAACGTGCCAAAAGAAGCCGAGGGATCTAATCACAAGCAGATGCCTTAGGGTATTTGGCTCACGAACGCATCGACACCACAAATGAAATCATCTGGAAATTAACGCTTGGATTGAGACGCTGATTCGGCGTCTCAATTACTCACCCTGTGTAATGTCAAGACGTGTCCCTATGAAAAAACTTATAAGATCAGTTGAGAGCCGTATACGCTAACTCATCTGGAGAGCCTTATTTTTGGTTTACCAATCCTACTCATTCATTTCGAGGCATCCAGCTAATCATTCATCAAAGGGTGAGTTGAAGGAAAACACAGATACACCTGACAATATTGACCGGGAGTTTTTCAAGGATATTCTGTTGCGGTTTTCATTTTTCCTGGAGGGGGAGTTCAAAGCATGATCAATCCAGTGATATCGTCTAGGCAGTTGTACATAGACTGCTGGCTCAGCAGAGGATGAATTAGATATGTACCACCGGGATTCCTTGTTAACGAAAGAACCAAGGTATCTTGAATTTCTGAGAATACCTACGATGATCGGATAATCTTTCAGTCGCAGTAGAATGGGTTCATTGTACTAACATACATAGACTCAACACAGCTCAGTCCAACTCCGACGAAATCCACGGGGTTTTTGTCCAAGTCTAGAATTCAAATAGCCGGCATACCCGGTGATCTTATTAACCTGTTAATATGTTCATGCCCGCCCCAAGTTTGCCGATACAGTATGAATCTGTCTGCTGATCTCGTTGTGGTGGGGTCACGCGGGGCGGTAGCCCTGCTGGCCGGTAGCAGTGAAGGACACCGCCAGCGAGGCTTTCAAGTTCAAAGGCGCTTCCTTTATTTAACACGATTCGACCGACCGTAGATTTTAAAAAGGCTTGCATTTGTGTATGTACGTGAGGTCAAGGAAATTAAAGCACGTCTCAGAAGCTTGTTTGAAAGCCTCCCGGCGCGGCGGAGAGTCTTCGTGATGAATGACGTGTTGGCCGGTCCCCACAACTTTGGCGCCATATGTGTTTTATGCAGCCCTCAGGAATATGTAGAAACGCACTGCAAGGTGAGCGACTTAAGCTGATTTAATCTGACACACTGTGGCGCCGCTTTGCCTCATCGCCACAGTATCAACCCCTTTACTGCTACATTCCATAGCTGCCGGATGTGGAGCGGCTATGACGAGGTGATGTGTATCGCAACATGACAGGACTGGAGCTGGACTCACGACAATTATCAGCTTTATAAGAGCCAAGTTTGCCTGGCTAATTTTCTCCAGGCCGACCACCCTCCACCGACTCCACCACTTTTTCTGCCAATTTACCCAACCACTGCCCAACATGAACACATTCTTCAGCTGCTTACTCGTCTTCGGCCTCCTCTCTATGGCCCAAGCTGAGACTACCTCCGCACCATCGGATGTTGTTTCCCCAGTCAGCTACACGTTCGTGAAAGACGCCAAAAATCCCAATGGCGTCTTCGGTAAGCTTTTTTCAGACCACCAATCAACGCTTGCCACCAGCAAAGCGCAAAAAAAGTTAATCCTACTTGTACCCACACAGTCGTCAAGCGAGATGCCGCCTCCGAGAAGACCACGAACTGCAAGAGCTGCGAGAATTTTTTCGGTGAGTGGTTCCCTTCGACCCACTCCATCCTGTTCTCCACGCTCGTTAACAAGCCTGTTACGAACCCCACTCATCTATCGACATAGTTGCAAAGAAATGCGTCACCATCAAGAGTCGAAGCGAAACTCCATCCACCACAGAAACCTGCACCAAGGGTTACGTCCCATTCGCACACAAGAATTCTGGCAAGCGTGAGTAACAAATGCTTTGCTCCCTTCAACCACGCATCAGCTCTTCCCATTCTCTCCCTTAGATTATCAATAGTTATCTGACAAGACTCGAGCTTAATTTCTATAAAAAAAACCCTATAAAAACCTTCCAAAGTCTGCACCAACGAACATGGCGAATTCTCTTGCTCCAACGAGACGGAATCATCAACCCGTAAGCTCCCCCTACTCTACCCTCACCCCCCTCACCGATCTTCATCGTATTTCGATCGGCTCTATCAAGGCTCTATCAAGGAATTGAATTAATCGGTTGATTACAGGTCCGTCCTGCACCCAATGTACCGACAACTGAGCACTCCGCCATCTGGCTTGGTACCCCAAAGCGCAAGTTTAATCCTAAAGGACGACACAGGATACTTGTTTTTAGCTTTCCTTGGTTTCGGAAATTTGGTTGTTTGCCTCACGGACACATGCTATCAGTGAAATCAAAAACTTGCAATCACTGGTCGCTTCAAGAGGCTCATTTGACACTGAGTGGTTCAATCTACTAGGGCGAGGTGGCTTGATTGAGGCTTCAGATGGTTTTCCTCAGTCTTGACCATGTCCCGAGTCCTGAGAGAATTAAAGCTTGCGCTCTTCGTATTGCATGCTTTGGTCCATGACATTCAAGAGAGCGTTGGAATCAGTCCAAGCGTCTGTGGTACAAGTAAAAAGAAGCACTTTGATGCGTTTTAACGTGTCGAACCTTCTTCAAGCTACCCAATCCCAAGGCTCCGCTCCTGTCTACACGGGCGGCCTATCGCAAGCTTTATGATTGAAGTCGCACCGCGCTCACTTCCATTAATCCTGTGAAGCTCTCTGCTCCACAGTTCACCCTCCAATGGTAAAAATTGAATGGCAGTGAGTCAAACGCAATTCTCATTCAAGCACAAAGTGCTCTTCCGATGAAGCTTGAGTTATTGGCAGAAACGCTAGAGGAACAAGTCGTGAATGCGAAAAGAGAAATTCCTCGGATCTTCATAACCGTGTTTCAGCCTAAACTGTCCAAGCTCATCTCCTTCCCCATGTACTACACACGCAATCAAGGACTATTCAGAGGACTTATTCAAGGACTATTCAAAGGACATTCAGAGGACTATACAAAGACCAATACAAAGGACATTCAGAGGACTATTCAAGGTCTTCAAGGACTAAAGGACTAGAAGGATGTGTGCAAAGTGTGCCAGGTGATGATGGATAGACTCTAATGGGAGGGGGGAGTAAGTAAATGAGGTCCATGAGTATCATGAGGAAACAACAATGACAAGAGAGGGTTTATATAAGAAACACTAGACAAGGGATGAGCACAACTGGTAATGGAATGTGGAAATCTTGTACCTGACAACTGCTGGGAAGTAACATTTAAGTTGTAGACAATGCTCATCATGACTGTATGACTGTGAGTACTATGTTAACTGGGTTGCCTTATCCTGATGTGTGTCTTGGTCCTTTATGTATTATGCGTAAATTGAATGACTTATACATATGCAGATGAGCTGTGTAGTTATGTAAGTGAGGGTTGATACTGATGTTTTGTTGTCCAAATGTGACTGGGTACTTGTGGTGTCCATATCTTGGTAACTAGTGGGAATTCCTGGTTGGTGTAAGTGAGTGACCTAGGGTAGTTTGAGGTGTAGAATCTGATTCTGTAATAATGTCCTATTTATTTTTGTTACTCGAGGTGGTGGTTGGTTGTGTTTGATTTACTGTAGGAGAAATATTGGAATCACCACAATGGTCACAAATTTTTGGCTATGCCCTTTGAATAGATTCAATTTTTCCTTTTCAATTTTATTTTCCTGCTCATCTCTGAATTATTTCTGACTTGTTTGATATGTGGGGGAAATTCAATACTGTTTGGATATGAAATAAAACAAACAATACACCCCTTTTTTCCTGGGCGCTCTAGAGAATTAGTATTTTCCGGTAAGTCTACTAAGAGTTCTTTTGGCTGCTGTAAAATTTTGGTAACGTTTGGGCCACCCTTCCAAGACTCTTTTTTTGAATGTGATCCACACTAATAAAATTTCTATACTTCTTCAAAGCTCATATATTTTGTCAATTCTTATATCAAGCCAGGTAATTGTGAATATTTTATAGCATGTTCATGAGAAAGAACACAACTTCACAGAATAATCTCAGAAATCTGAGATTCTAGAAATTCAAACCTTAGAGCTAATAAAACATGGTCTGCATGTCACATGGCGCACTTGAATGCAATGGTTGAGGGAAGAGACAGAGTTGAGATTACTGAAATAAGGCAGGCACATTATACTTTATTGATGATTATCCATAACAAAATAAATAAACATGCATCAAACATGGTAAATGAAGACATAAGAATAATGAAACTCTTTACAGACAGAGGATAGGCTAGAAATTTTATGATATGTGCCATTTGATAATTTAAAAAACAGGGTTATAAACAGGGTCATTTCACATGGAAATAGGTAGATATGCACTTGAGCACCTGCCACACTGTGTTATGCTCCAGCCACCAGCTATGCCAGTGGAGGGTGTATTCATGACCAAGGTTAAGTAGTACACCCTCCACTTGCATTTATGGGCTGGGAATGTTCTGAAGTGTGGTAGGTACCCCCCAACAGGTGCCAAAGTGCTATCTCTAGAAATAGGGCATGACATAAATGTCTTTTTGGAGATCAGGTGAGCATCATAAATTCACACATTGGATTAGTTCTCAGAATCTTCAAAATTGAGGCAGTATCATCATGATTTTCTGGGAAGGACCTCTGGAAGCTCCCTAGTGCGAAATTTCTCCTTAATCACTTGAGGTAGCAAGTCTTTATGTTGTAAGATTGGTTCTGTGAAGTGTACTGCTACCTTTTTGTCCTGAATTATTTGATTCATAGAAGGGGAAATCCTGTGTTGATGATGGTAAAAATTGATGAAGTTAGAATCCACTCTTGAGGTCAGACTTTTATCTGCTTTGCGGTTGGCCAAATCATAAATCAACATCATCCAAATAATTTATAAATTCTGGTTATCACCGTCTTGATGTTCAGAAGTACCAAGTATATGATTGCTGCCGGAGGGGGGAAATATCAGGTTTCTTAACCACTCCAGCAGGACCTGGCTACTTTTGATGGCTTCATTGAGACCTGAGGGATGATTGCTGTATTTCCTCATGAGAGCAAGAATATAATGGGTTATATGTGATACCAAATATAAATACAATAATGTCAGATCTTTTAGGGAGCAAAAAGAACCAGTCTGATGATTTAGAATCCATTTCTCACTCATTGCGGGAATTTTTCCTCCTGGAAATTCATATATCACCCAGGGTAAACCATCATATGGTTATTTGCCCTGCAGTTTGCTTCTGTGAGGCACTCTTATTCTAATCATTTCAACTACATCCTTGCCATATTTTGCAAAACTTAAAGACTCTTTCAGAATTACTCTGATGTGGTCAGGCATATTTTGGGGTTTTGTAGAAGCTGCCTCAAAGCTATGGATTGGTTTTTCAATTTGTGGAACTGATTGCTGGAATTCCAACTTGAGATTGGTAGAGGGGCTGAAGTTTTCTGGAGGGTATTGGTTGATCCAATTGTGATGATCAGAATATTGCTCAGCTTCATCTTCTCCTGCATTCAATGGATCCACATGTTTTAAATGGTCAGTTTTAGCTTCAATTTCAGAAAAAGACCCTTCACAAACCTTGGGTCTCCGCAGAAGAGCACTGTTCCCTTGAATTTGTCAACATCAATTGCAACAGTGGGCTGCTACGCTACACTATGCTATTTGGCCACT
>LUKR01000535.1:0-13626 GCA_019395275.1 Puccinia brachypodii | reverse complement strand
CCACCCCCCCCCCCCCCCACGGTCCTTAACTATCCGCGCTGCGTTGCGTTGTGTCACGTCGCCTTGTGTAACGTTGCGTTGCGTTGTGTTACTCCGCTTTACGTTACACTCTTGCCTCTAACCCCTTATTAGTCTATTTTACTACTCAATAATGCCTACTAAACACCTATGGCTTTTTTTTCCACCCCCCCCCCCCCCCCCCCCCGCAAAAGAGCTCTTACGACTCAAAGGTGTCAAATCAAAAGGTAAAAGAGGGATCACTTTGACTGCATTATACTCAGATTGATTCAAGTAGAAGTAAGCAACAATTGTAAGTTGTATGTAGATACTATGCAAGACATTAGCTAGTTCTGTTATATTACTTATGAAATGATAGTTTTTAGCTAAATTAGTGCAGTAGCCAGTCAGAGCCTCTTGGCCCCCCTGGCAAAATATAAGAGTACACACCAAACTTACAAACTCTTGGGCTAAACCCCAAAAAAGGGTACACACCAAATCTGTATGAATTTTTGGGCTAAACCCCAAAAAAACCCAAAACAGGATATACACTAAATCTGTATGAATCTTTTGGCCAAACCCTGAGCCTACGCACAAGAATGGTATGAATGGCTTCCAAAAATGTATGATTTTTTGCAAAATCCAGGATTTTTGGTTACCCACCCCTGTAGGGGGTCTCCTGGGTTCTGCTTGCACCATTGGTGGTGGACCAACATATTACACTTTATTTTATTTTTGGAAACCAGCAATTGGGATTTTAAAGGAAAAATTTATGTCTTTGCATGACTTTTTTCCAATTGTGTCCCAGAATGGACAATGTTTAGATTTGATCCTTCTTGGAAAGAGATTATACCTCCTGTGAGATGAGGGAAAGCTCTGAGCTTCTATTCAACCTCAGCTTGATTGATCACTGCAAACATGAATGATCAAGTCACTTTTGTCCAGACCTCAACTATGGTATCTGAAAATTGGAAGTACAGCAGCACATCCACCGTGAACTCTAGGAAGAATGTAAGTAATTGGAAGTACAGCAGCACATCCACCGTGAACTCTAGGAAGAATGTAAACACTCTCACCAAGAGTTATTTTTGCTCAGTTTGTCAGGTTTTGATCTGTGGCCAAGCATGCTTATTCAAATTCTCATTTTACAGAAGGAAATCTATTCATCTGGCTCAGGAAATAAAATATCAGCTAAGATGAGAATCCTCAATCATGAAGTTTTGGCTCAACATTCCTAGTTTATGTCTGCATTCTCAGTTTATGCTTGCATGCTTGTTTTACCTCAGCCTGCCAAACATCATTATCTTAAGAAAAATCAAATATAATTCTTATTCATTTGGGGATACAATTAGAAAATAACTATTTCAAGAGTGATTTATTTACCAACCAAATCTCCCACAATCAGAGTCTAACATGATTATGGGATCAACTGCTCTCCAATTGTTTCCTACCAGTGAAAATTGGATAATGTCCAGTATGGCACATGATGATGATGGTGAACCCAGTTATATTGATAACATCATGTTTGCTTTGAAGAAAATATATAATGTGAATAAATGTTGTGGAAGACTGTGATCAATGAAAATCAAGTACTGTATTTGTATGTATGTATGTGCATGTATGTATTTGTATTTACAATGCATAAATAAATAAATATATGTATATCTTTGTACAACCTGTGAGGATTTTGTATGTATAACAATCTTATCAGCCAACTATAAATTCTTGACTTTTTGAGGATCTAACCAGAAATAGAAAACATGAAAAAGTATGAAAAAGAATATATATATAAAAGAAATGCGAATAAGATTTTTGTACAATACCTCTTCTCCCCACGCAAAGGAGTTCACTGTTAATATTAATAGAATTTGGATGAATGGGTAGATGAGATATATGGAACAGAGAAATCTCAATCAGAACGCCCTAAATGATGATGATAATGATGAAAAGGCAAGCGTTTTTTCATTTGCATGTGTGAGATTAAGCTATCATTAAAGTGGAGACGGAGATGAATGAGCGAAGAAGATCGAATGCGTAGGCATGGGTTCAGTAGTTGGTGGGAGATGGTGACGAGAAGGGGGAGGGCCCTCGCTCTGACGTCGTTGGCGAACTGGTTGGGGATGAAAGTGACTGGCATCTGAGGCTGATAGTCTCATATGAGTTTGTCGACGATCTTGCGGCGAATATGGCGAGGGGTGATCTGTTTGTTAAAGAAGAGATCAGGGTCAAGTTAGATATGGCTTAGTCAAGTTGAATCAAATTATGGGGGAAGGGAAAAAATGTGACTAACCCATCCCTCCATGGGAGCGAGACCGCTGATCAAGGGCTGGAGATGCGTGGTCTGGCTCAGGGAAGTCGTTCTACAAATGAAAAACAAAATGGGATCAGCTTGAGAGTCGGTATTGACGATAACCACGACTAATCAACTACCCACAATAGATTCACAGCTCTCGATATCCAAGGAGCCGAGAGTTGGGCTGGTTCCGTTGGATGAAAACGCGTAAGACAATTGAGGCGAGTGGGCAGATAGTTGAGGCGAGTTGGAGAAGAAAGCGGGTCGAGGGGTGGACTCTTGAATGGGTTGCGAATGATACGCTTCGAATGAGCTCGACGCGTCGGTGAGCAGGTAAGGTGAACGAGAGTTCATATCTTGCGAGGTCGCAGAGCTTTCTTGGTCGATCGTCGTTCCAGCCATGGTGGAGGATAAGCTATTCGCGGAAGCATGATGAACGTTGGTAGGCGTAGGAATGCCCCGCTCGAACAAGTTCCTCTTCTTGAATTTAAACCCGGATGCCATTTTCTGACCCACGAGTTTCGGTACCGATTTATTTTTTCTCGCGGTGGTGATGATTTGTCCTAGGATGGAAGGGGATTGCTTGAACAGTGAGGAAACACATGTCCGACGGATTTCATCAAAGAATTCACTGTAGGACCATGTCCGAGATTCGAAATGAAATGGTGGCACTTTAACGACGAGATCAAAAATATCCGGATATTTTGGACCCTGGAGGAGAATTAAAAAAAGAAAGAAAGAGTTTTTCAACTCTGTTGGCGGGGAAGTCACAAAAAGGTTAAAAAAAAGGGGGAAATGATACTTACACTGTATGAAACACACAATATTGTGGGTGCCACGTCAATGAATAAGAAAGATTTATATAGCTGAGCTCGTTTTTTCATTTCGGTAGCGTCCTCAGTTTTTTGCTTGTTCCAATTCATCAAGACGGTAGGAGTAGCAGCCATGCTTGCGCCCTGATGCTTGCGCCCGTCGGAAGAATTACTACGCATAGATACTGCCCGAGAGGTTCGATTGGAAACAGTCGCACTAGAGCCAGAAGCGGATGGGCCGGCCCCGAACGATGAGCGCCAGTCTGCGTTCAAGAATCCAGATGATTCAGCTGGACGTGAGCGCCCACTGGTAGTACTAACTGAGAGTTCATAGAGTGACTCTTGAGAAGGAAGTGTCGAAAAGTGCCCTGTCTTGCGCTTGACATCCGGTACGTCTGGGGTGACGGCACGGCTCTTGGGCTGATGGAGGGTAAGTAGCATGGAGCGCTTCTTAACAAGCTTTTTCGCAGGGCCGCCTTCAATGACTGGAACAGCCAAAGTTTCCATAGCGTTCACTTGCTCATCTGAGTCGTTTTCACTTTCAACGGCTGTCGACTTGTGCGCAAAGAGGTAATCGTGTACCTTGACGCCAATCCCATGCTCGACTTGTAACCTGATCGGATGAATTTCTAGAAGGAAAGATTCTATAATGGAAATACCGGCGATGGGGGGTAACGTTTTCCAGAGAACCATTAAGAACTGTTTTGGATCTCCTACCACGGGGCCGAGAGTGTTATAAGGTTCATAGCGAGATAGAATTTCATCAAACTGTCGGTCACTATCTGCGCTGATATTCAAGGCCAGCATGTCTTGGACGTATAGTCGATTGCTGACTGAAGTATCGGGGAGTGTGTAGCTTTCGAATCTAGTGCCAGTCACTGAAAGTTTGGCGATTGCTTCACCACTGTCGGCAAGCATGTGCCAAGTGATCGATTTAGCGTGGCCTAACAGTTGAGAGCCTGGTAATTTCTCTGCCTTCGATCTACCGAGTCTACTGGCTTGAGATCTACGGATGGCTTCGACCATCAAATTCAGGTCTGAGGCATGAATCCAAAGCTGATATTCACACTGGGTCAGCGCAGCCATTCGAGCCTCGTCAAGTATGTTCAGGTCCACGTATCCTTCGTCGAGCTTATTCCTGTAGAGCCGGATTCTTGCTTGTTGTTGCTGAATCTGTTCGGCCATTCCTTCGAGATCTTCGACGTCATAGGCGAATTGCATCGTTTCTAGTGCCGCGTTCCGCTTTTTCTGCGCTGGATCGATATACAAGCACAAATCGGTGATCACATTGTATATCGCGCGATAGTGTGTTGCGGTGGCGTGTACTGAAACTGCATCCGCCATTTCGACCCGAAGCAAGTCAGTCGAAGTTTGTAAGTGTGGCTGAGTCGCTGATGAAAAGCTTCCATCTGCACCTTCCGATCGGCGTTTGATTCGGAGTTGATTAAATGCATCATTGGCTATGTTGACGGTGCAGCGTCCAATCAACCGATCAAAACCCCAGGGTTCAAGTCTGAGGTCAACCAAGACCTCAATTGGAACTTGAAAATTATGGTCCCCTGGAGCCGAGTGCAATGAAGATGAGACAGAAGAGTTACACGGGTAGAACATTTGGAAACCCTTGACCGTGCCAAAATTCCTTTTCATCACTGTTGCATTCACAGGATCGTCGATATGTGATGGGTCTAAGACTTCGAAACTTTTGAATTGTGCATGGAATGCTGTTAAAATTACGGTTGATATGTCATCGACTTCACTTCGGAATGCGATTTGAGGCCGCAATAATAGAACCAGATCCGCAGGATCAAGAATGAAATCGTCTGGTACATCTTGCTCAGCTTGTTCTTCGATACATGAGCGAAATGGTGATACCGGGCACGTTTCATTAGGGAATTTCGGTTGAGATTTAGAGCCCGTACCAGAATTAGGCCTGCCGTCGTATTTTTGATAGTCAAAGCTCCTCATCCGAGATCTTCTTTTGTTGAAATCATGTTTCGGTTTTTGTGCTGGAATAGAGGATTCTTGCTCGGCTAAATCTAAGATGAACTTGACTGCTCTCGCAGAAATCTAGAAAGGATTGACTTGCTTAGTTGTAGACGACTAGGAACGCAATGAGGGAGAACAAATCACTTACATGGTACATGAACGCTCGACGCTGTGAGGAGCTGTAGTAATATTTCAACAGTATATCTCTTATTGAGTTCGATATCAAGATTGATGGATTGTGAACTAGAAGCCTATTAGACCATTCGCTATTTTCATCTGAGATTTGATTTGCCATTTCAAACAAAAATCTTTCTCCGCCAGCCCAAGAATCAGAGCAGTCCAAACCGTCGGTTTGGTTCGAGGCATCTTCCGCCGAGCTGCCACAATTTGAATTGCGTTTATCCTGCAACATAGTCGCTTTCAATTCCCGGAGGGTTTGCATACGTGTCTCGATTTGCAAAAGCAACATGGTATCCTCAGGACGTTGCTACAGAATATACGCTGTTAGTGGTGATGTCTTTTTAAGGCTAAGCAAACCTTTAGCTCACGGGATGGTATGACCCAGCATTCAAGAGGCATCGATACTTCTGTTCGTTGAGTTCCTTCAGACGTGCATCGATTAATCCGACTTGAACTTTCATAGGATCTGAAAAGCATTGTAGGTCAGAGACTGCCATGAAAAAAAGAAAGGGCGCCGACAGAAATTTGAGTGGACTTACCTTCAGCTTTACCAATAAAACAGGTATGGGTGGCTTCTTTACCAAATTTCGTTCTCTCGATCGGTTGTCCATCGGAGAGACTATCGCCATCGGAAGCATTATTATTGGTAGTCGAGACCTGGAGAGTTGCAGCCGAAGAAGGTCTGCGTAGGAAGCTAATCCGAGGACAAGATAAGCAATCGAACATCTTGATCTTCGGTTGTTGGGAGTTGCTAGAGTTGGGCCAAAAGAAGATGTCAGAGAAATCGTTAAGATCTATCCATTCCGTATCTTTCTTCCCCAAATTACTCGAGGAGATCGAGAACCCTCCTTCTTCTAAGGATGGATTCACCAAGAAGTCACTGTCGTCGTCAAGATGATCTTCCCATATAGAGTTTGTCTCTGATTCATCCTGATCTGCTGTAAGGCCAATGTCGCTAGCATATGTAGACTTCCTAGGGGTTTCATAGACTGCAGAAAGTGCTCGAATCTCAACGTCTTGACATTCGATCTCGGCTTGATAAAATGCCTTGCGGATTAGTTTCTTCGGCTCTTTCATTTCTGGCTTCCTAATCGTGGTCTCCACTGCTCTTGAATGTAGATCAACATTGAATGTTGAGATCTTGGCCTTGAATCCCAAGACGACATTTTTTCCACGCACCCAATCTGGTGCACTCTCATACCTATAGGTATGCGCTAAGAAAAGCGGCGAGATCCCGAAACGATATTTGATCGTTGCGACATGTCGACCAAACTTTTTAGAGGGAGCCTGGGCTGATGGAAAGAGATTTCCTTGCCGGATCGGTAATGCAAGAGCACTGTCGAAAGTCTTCCACCAACCCCAGAAGTGAGTGAAACTTTCGGCAGAAAAGTATAACGAGTTTTGGCCGGCCGGCCGTTTTTGACGACTTCCGCTTTCAGTGGGAGAGGTGAGCGATATTGAGAAATGGATAAAATCAGACCTGAAATCTTCAAAAGAATCTGCAGGCTGATCATTAGAGAAAACGAGCAAAGGGAATCAACATCTATGCGGAAACGCGTTGGTGAAGAAAAGAATGTGGACAACACGTACTGAACCATCCGGAGCGCGTCCATACTGTGGAATTTTAGTAACGACTTGGTAATGAGGTTTGAAAGTGAAGATCCGACACTTTCGATGAAACGCTGGACCATGGCAATTACAAGTTTTATCCAAGTTATCCGAGCATGCCCTTTCTAGTACGATTCCCATTCCCCATCTGACGCCATTTGTCAACTTGCCGACAATCTTGACGAATTCGGTTTCCCTTGAACTCAGCGTCTCGGGATCACTCTCATCGGATTCGGATCCTTGAGATAGACGCTGATATACCTGTTTATAATTCGCGGCTGGTGTAGCCGTAGCTATTGGAGCTGAGCCTGTTGCAGCATTGTTGATGTGATCTTTTAAGTTGGGAATCCCGATGATGAATTGGTCGCTCTTGATCTGTAGAAATTCTTGTTCGTCGTTTTGATGGCCTAACAAGATCTTGACATTCCCCCGCCAAACCTTGGCAAAACCTGCTCCACTACCAAGGAGTTCATATGGATCCCTAGAGCCTTTGAGATGTAAAACTACATCGGCCTTACTTCCCGTAAAGCTGACGTCGACTTTCCAATGTAGGACTAATCTAACCTTATCCCAAAACCCTACCCTCTCAGACAGATCTACCGGTGGCTTAGAAATGCTTTCTAAGACCCTCATCATATCTTGTACCGTGGGTTGCATAGAATTTCCCCATCCAAGCTGGACTGGGGCCGTGGATTTAATTTTGATAAACGGCTTGGCATAGCTTTTGACGGGCATGACAGACTTCGGAATATCGATAGTGTAGATGCTGCCGTCATTGGAATGATGTGGCGGGATCACTATGCTCTGAACCGTGCGGACCGATTCTATTCCACACATCTCATCAGCAAGGACGAAATCGCTTTCGAATTGCCAAGTATACTGGGACAGATCGCGCTCCTGTTGGTGTCCATTTTGGGCTTGTGGTCGAGGTAAAGAAAAGAGATATAGAGGGAAATCTCGAAGCCTGATTGTTGCGCCTTCCATCTGCCAACTGATGTGCATCGGGACTATCAATGAGAATTTGGTGTCTTTGGGCAAGCCTTTACCCACGTCGTGTAAATAATCCATGAGGCCGTTCTCATTTTGTTCGAAATCTGCTTTATAAAGAGCGATACGGATAGAGTTGAATACTATACGGACTAGTGGTGTGGCTCTTGTTACTGGCAGCATAGGCACGGGCATCACATCAGTAAGTTTGGTGGCAGTATGACCGTACAACTGCCTCTGAATGGCATCTTCCTGTCGCTCTTGTTCTGCAAGTGCGTTCCTGATTCGCTTAATCCAAGCCGCTCCATTGTATTCATCCAGACGCTGCGCGGCCTGTGAAATCGAGATGTGAGAAGACTGGGTGCCAGCACGTCGGAGATATGAGGAGTCGAAGGAAGAACTGTCATCATTTCGTGGCGAATCAGTACCACTTCGGTCAGAGTGGCGATGGCTTTCCCAGCTATCACGAGTTTTGGTCTCCCCAGGAGGATACTTCTTGGGTCCATTCATCCCTTGGAGTCTTTGTTGAAAGCTTTCATCTCGTGCCAGTCGATCTTTGACCTCTTCTTTACCCGCCCGACGGATCGCATTCAGCTTATTTTCAAACGGGTCATCCTCAGCTTGTACGCATACTATTCGAAACTTGATCCGGATTTCGGGTAATCGTTTCGGAGTTTCGATTACAGGTTGCAAGACTGATCCGGTACCACCACGAATAAATTGATACACCAACTGTTTGGTAGTCTTGACTAGTAAAGAGACATTTTCGATCACCTCAGCGATAACAAATTTGAAGGGGATTCTCAGTCGTGCCGCATCGCCTTCAATGAGGACAACGAATGGATGCCAGCCTCTATTAAGTAGCCCCGGATCTGTCGCTGGATTGCATGGATTGATCTGGACTAACTTAACCTTACACGTCTTGACTTTCAAAATGTCATCCCATCGTCCCGGGGAAGTCACGCTACGGCCCGCTAATAATAAGATATCCCAACGCGCGTCGAAGCCCAGTTTGGATGATTTTTGGATGGATAATCTGCGCATTTCGACGAATATCGGAACCTGGTGGGACAAAAACATGTTGAAGTTTACCCTGGCAATTTCTGCTCGAATGCCGATAGGAAGTCCTTTGGGAGAGCGTTTGGAACCTTCAGGTTTGTTGCTTGACACTTCTTTAACGAGGTTTAACACAGTGGAAATGCTGATTAGAGCACAGTAAATGTGGAAAGCATCGACATGAAACGTCACCAGGCCAGTTTCGACCGCTAGAATCAGCACGTCTTCACCCGTCTCAGCTTGTTTCAACAGTTGCAAGGTAGTGCGGCAAGCGAAGCGATTCATCTCGACCATCGAGACTTCTTTGTTCTCAGGAGGTATATCTTGGGGTTCATGGTGGGTAGAGTCGATAGGGGATTGGGGATCGCGATGGTTTTGAAAGCCAAATCTAGCCTTTTCATCCCACAAGGAAGGTGAACGGTAATGAAACATTCGTTGATGACACGGTGAATCGAGTCTCGAAAAACGGCGGGAGTGAATCGAGCCCGTCAGATCAGGCAATACGAAGAGTTCAATCTTCTTCATCGCACATTTCAGTAGGCAGCTTTCAAATTCGGGATTTTGTACAAGTTGAGCGTTAGCTTGGACTCGAATGTCTTCCTGAAGATCAAGACGTGATCGATGGGGTGAGCAGTAGAGGCCAGGTTGCGCGCTTGATTGACGATAACATTCGATGAGTGCGTTGGAAACTACTAGCTGCGTACCGCGCACTATCTTCGAGTCACGTTTGGGATCAAACCCAGCGGCACGTAGACTGAATTTTGATGCCGCGATTGATAAAGCAACATCTCGAGGAATAGGAACTTCACGTGGTGCTGGTACAACAGCTGGATCGATTCCATTGATTGCCCCGGGATTACGAGACTGTCGACGGAAATTTGCAAAGGCCTGAGTAAAGGCGACGAGACTCCCTAATACATTAGGTCGCCACAGGTCGAAAGACACCTCTTCAACAAGTGTCTGGACTGTGCCTTCTCGGAGAGTGAGGTCGATCGTAGGCACAGGTTTCTCGCCAAAGCTGTGACATGAGGCAAGCAGTAGTTAGTAAGCGACCAACACCAACGTGGTTGAAATTGCAAAGTAATCAAAACTTACAAATTAACGTTTCGCCCGGCAAAGCAAAACTCGGAGGTGACTTCAACGGTCTTTACGCTAAAAAAATCATACGGGCCAGGAGAAGAAATTCGTGAAGGTGTGTCAAAAGAATTGAAGGGATGGCGTGATTTTTCCAACTTGAGGTTATCGTCTTGAAAGACAACATCGATGGAATGTGTTTGCCATGTGAAAGAAAGCCGATAGAAAAAATCCACCGAGCTCTTTTCCCGGAAAATATCCACTCTTGACTTCCATTGTGGTGTAGAAGGGGAGGGGTTGGGTAGCGGGTAAGCTTGTGGATGCGGACCAATATCCCTTTGATCTTCATAAGACTCTTCGGAAATTTTTAATGATGCAGTATCGGCCTCGCGACAGGTAGATGCGGACTCTACATCAAGGGGGCGCCTCTCGGACAAAATAAATTCCTCGTGGGCTTCACTAATTCTTACGCCCCTGAGTGACGTCGGTACATAAACTCCATTCTTTCGGGCTCTGTTTCGGGCAGCGCGCCTAGCAACCTCAGACCGCTTGACAACTAGATCGACATATTCTCCGGTCGAATTGAAATGGAAAGACGAGCATGCGATCGATAACACATTCGCGCCCCTCGACGAATTTCCAGTAGTATCGATCGGACTGAGAGTAGGAGCCGACGAAAATGAGGGTGTAGTGGGAGGACACGCGGGGCCATAAAAATCGTAAGCCATGGATTGGACTGATAATCCAAATATAAACTTGGGTACATCCTTTCGTCTGTTGTTACGAGGTGTGTTGCTGCCTTGAGGAGTCAAAGGCGGTGAAGTAGTCACTTTGGATGAGCCTGGTGAATTACTTTGTGATAACATATGCATGATCAGTAGATTATCGACGGGCATTTGGCCCCGTATTTTTCCGATATCAAACTCTGCAACTATCATGTGACTGTTGTGATCCCCGTTGAGGCTGATGTGGGATGCATGTGATG
Organism: Puccinia brachypodii; assembly: GCA_019395275.1. Classification (NCBI taxonomy): domain Eukaryota; kingdom Fungi; phylum Basidiomycota; class Pucciniomycetes; order Pucciniales; family Pucciniaceae; genus Puccinia; species Puccinia brachypodii. Next base: position 2,648 of record LUKR01000535.1, on the reverse strand, counting down.
AAAAAGTCTCGGATTCAATCTTTTCACGCAACGTGCGGGGAGCCCATGTTGAACTCAAAACGAAGGAGACTTCTGACATTCGCAGGAGCTGGGCTGTAGGAGAAGGAGGGGGGGTACCATGGGCATTAGGATGAGACCACTGATGAGATTTTAGAATGTAGGTGATATATCAAAAACTCAACTGGGTCCGCTAGGGGTGGATTCTAAAGACCCCTGCGTATCAGGAAGGAGTGTGGCGTTGATGCTGACATCTTTCCACTGTGTGTCAAGTCTCAAGGGAATACGCGTACCACGACCGAACCATTCCATATGAGTGGTGAGATTTCGATGGGGTCGGCTGGATTCTTTTCCTGTCTCTTCGGCGCTCAGGTCCAGTTTCATTATAAACCTCGTGATTTGCAAATCAATAGCCATCTTCTTATTGTGTTTGATCGATGGGCCAGGTGAAGTACTGGATGTTGAGGCAGGTGAGGAAACAGGGCCGGCTAGGATGTAGTAGCAGTGCAGGGAAGGAAGTGAGATTTGAAATTGACGTATGATTGAAAGACGAGAGTAAACTTTGCTTGGAGGATGTTGAGGTGCTTCTAAATGTGAAAAGTTAGACGAAGAGAACATAGGCTCATCACTACTGAGAATGGAAATCGAGGGGCCACTTCTTTCATCTTTTTTGGTCCGATTGGGAAGAGCGCGTACGATAGTTAGAGCGTTCTCGATCGAAACAAAGGCACTAGAGGCTTTGAGATCGGGAGGGAAGTTGGATTTTTTCGACGTTCGTCGTGTGGCTCGCAAATCTTCGGATATTTGAAGTGCTATGTTGACTGACCGTGGTCGTATGTATCGTTTCCAAGATCCATGCGGCGCGCTTGAGGGGTAACTCGGATGCGAACTGGAGAGTGTCCTTCGAGTATATCCCCTTGATTTTGTACCCGCCCAAATGCTGGCCAATCCGATTACCGGGTCCAATCCGGCGCTAGCAGAAATCTCGATACAACCCGGAAAGCTGAATGCGGCCGTGATCTCTCGGCATGCTTGATCCGGTAGTCGATCGTCTTTGGAAGGAACAGTATCATTGGCGATAGTGACCTTGTGAATTTGGAGCTTTTTGATAACAATCCAGCAACAGATTTTTCCGTTATCTCCTCTGGAAAGTTGAAGGCCGGTTTTGATGCTACAGGTGACCCGACAGATCTGACTGACATCCACTTCGATATCATTCACCTCGATCCCAAATACGCTGATAATCCAGGAAAGGCGGCGTCCGAATCTGTTAAGTTTGTTGAGGAGTGGTCGGACGATTTCGAGACGGGCGAGACGCAAGAGCTTGCGTAGAATGCGTAGTGTTGGATGTAGTTGAGGTGGTAGATGGCGGATGATGGATGATGTGGCTTCCTTGGACTTGTGAGAAATGGTTTCGAGGAAATTGATCCGTGGGCCATCTAATTTTGATAATCCAGATAACTGCGACGTGGAACTGGTCCCTGAAATCTTACGTGAACGTCTGTACCGATAGCTGGCTTCCGCGCTCGAGATTTCGGGCTCGGATGAATCTGACGAAGAATCGAATGAATTTGATCGTGTGGGTCGCTTGGGAATCCTGATGAGCGGAGAATCTACCCTCAACGCAATCCATTGCCGCCTGGAGCCTTCATTGCTACCAAACCGCAAGCCAATTGACTTGACGGTTAGTGTGACGCCTTCTTCCTGATCGGCTTGATCTTCTTCACTCGTGAAACCATTGCTCGGCGATGAACCTTCGTCCTGTCTAGGAATGTGTTTGCTCCTCCATTCCAGTTCGTTCAAGCTCAGAAATCCAACCTGTCCGATTTTGAATCCTCGAGTGTATTTGCGTATCAACCTGGGGGCAAAGATGTAAAACAAGGTGATGATGATGGTGATGATGGTGAAAGTAAGAGCGAGCGAGCGTCTGGATGGTCCGAAAGAGCTGGACATTTTTACATTTCCTGAGAGGGGTGCTTTCGTGGACATGCTCGATAGAAAGGGTGGGTCTACATAAGAATGAGAGAATTTTTACGGAACCATGCGACCCGGCCAAGCGTTTCCCTCAACGATTATTATATGCACGAGAGCGCCCTGAGTATTTGAAAGCACGAAATCGGTTAGCTTAACTGAACCCCAAGCGTGATACAAGTGAACATTGTGGATGGGCTTACCACGAAGCAGTGTGGAAAATTCAGCTCGAGGATGTGCGAACAAACAAAGTGGTTTGTTGCAAAAGCTGGAGAGAGAACACCTTATCCAATGGTGGTGGTACACTGGAAAAGTTGAGAAACTGACGCAACCTGCAAAAATATTTCAAATTCAAAAGATCAAATTCAGATGCACTGGACACAGAAAACTCCACTAAATAAATCAATACATAGCTTGAGCATCGCCATCCACCATTGTAAAAAGAAAAATCACTTTGCCACTCGACGCGCATCTACTTTCAGAACAGGCGATCGCCACTCTCCTTGGATTTCGCAGGTACAAGACCTTTATCAGGATTTCGATCATAAGCAGAGAACTGCCCTAGCTCATCCAAGGCCCTCGCGGCTATTGGACCGATGGCTAACCGGAGGCAGAATGTGCTCTCGACGGACGAACTGCATATTTATGTATAACCTCAGCACGCCTCATGTGTCCCAATA
>LUKR01000534.1:5393-19129 GCA_019395275.1 Puccinia brachypodii | reverse complement strand
CGCTGTGCTCGGGCCATTCATCCCCAGGCTTCGAAAGGATAGCACAAATACCACCCGTTCTCGTTGCCTGGATTTTGTTTTGTGGTTCCATTCGCTCTCGACAAGCGCAGAACGCGGAAGTCCATCCACTGAAAGGCGATGGTTGAATGCAGCGCTTATGGTGCACATCGATAATACTTGCTGGGCATGTTGATATACCACAGTCTTAGAGTAGGCGACACGGAGTGAGGGGAAGTTTTGGATATGTCAGCTTGCTACTATAGCAGACAACCTGCCATAAAAGCACAAATGAAAAAACTATAATAAATAACTAAATAAAAAAGGGACATTATTACTTATCCACTAATAAGTAATAATCAAAAGACATATAAAATAAAAATAAAAATAAATTGATTACACAATAATAAATCAATCACTATTATTGCAGAATCTGAATCTACACCAAGAAAACGTGGGGTACCTCACTTATAGTACCCCTTAAAAACCAATCCTTCATCTAGTAGACCTACATGAAAAATTAGACAGGCACCTCATGCCTACATGTTCACCTCTGTGATGACATATGCTTGGACATATGCTACAACCCCAATTCTGGACATAGAATTGAGGTGTTGTGTAAAATAAAGAAGTTAACAATTAATTGTGCAGCTAGTTAAAACCTGTGTGCTGCAAACCAGAGCCCGCAGGACACGTGGAGCTAAACCCACAAGGTGTTGCTAGGAACTCAAGCCCCGCGCGGCGTAGCAGAGACCCGTGTGGTAACTGGTAGAGAGCACCTAAAAGGTACTCCCAGTTACCACTCCACACGTGTTACAGAAGGTATATGCATGTAAGAAAAATGCACACAGGCCAGAAAAATATGGAGAATAATTTAGGAGAAATTCAAACTCCATATTTCCCCTGGAAACTTGTGTAGCGTGCCATGGGAATGAAATTCTGTGGCTTATTTCAAGGAAACAACCACACGTCACAGACTACCAGGATACAAAACAAGTAACAAGAATATTCTAACTATGATATTAATAGCTAATATTCCTTTTAAGAAACCTGTAACATATACATATAATTGGAGCCAGTAACCCCGTGTAGCATCACCAAGTGGACCCAAAAGTACAAGGAAAATAGGTACTGCCTCTCTATGGCTGCCAGTGCTTCCTGTGATCGCCAAAAATGGATCTGACAGTTATTTAAGAAGGAATTTCCACCCCCAAAATATTGAGCCCCCAGCTTTACCATGGATACCAAATTTACTAGTACTTCAAACCCTTTAAAATACCAGTAAGTGCCCATCCCTTGTTTTGATTCTCCACCACAAATTCCCTAAAAATATCTCAGGCTCTGTTTGGCGGCCCCCAAGCGTATTCTAGGAATAGATTTGCATCGTAATAACTGGATTAAAGTATGGAAACTTTAATCTGTTTATTACACTTGCAATATTCCTGCATATTTTGCTCAAGGGCAAAATGTCCCTTGGCACAGGGAAAATATGAAATCATCATTTCACACAATAAAATTCATGACATTACGCGGCCAGCCAAACACTGTTTTCTGCCATCGTAATGTCCCCTCTTCACCCAAAATAATCTGCAGGATTTCAACATTACGATATCCAAATTTTGGGCCGGCCAAACGGAGCCTCAGTATTTTAAGGGCTTTTATTATAAGTAAATAACTTTTTATATTGAGTTATCTCCACTTCTTTTACTGGGAACTAAACCACTCCTGATTCATCAGATACCTCAATCTGCTGCAATTTATTGCAAGATACATTAGAGGGAACTAAACCACCCCTGATTTATCAGGCCCCTCTTTTAATTAATCATTTTTATTTTCATCAATATAATTAACTCTTATTTTTCTCTATTTAAAAACATTAAACCCATAAAAATTATCATTATATCCACCCACAATTATCTATTCCTTGAATTTTGGTGCCTTCATATGTACCACGGGTAGCTAAAAGGTTTATCATTGGCATCACGTAGGCTGACAGGGTATGAGTCATACCCAAAATTCCATGAAACTCTAACTGTGGCAGGAATAAAGATTATGCACCATTGGTTCCAGTATGTACCAAATTTTGAAACTTTCTCAATTATCTAAAGAATTAATGCACAAGTTTCTTGGGCATCAAACTGTTGTGCCCAGAGCTTCAAAGTATGTATTAATTTTTCAGACTTGTTTCTGTCTAGGCCTGTAGAATAGGAGAAAGAAATAATTACTATTCAAATTTTTCATAATAAAGGCACTCTGACTACTTATATAAGGAATATGAGAAGTCAACCCATATTCCAGTAATAAATTGTAGGCATAGGATTTGTGATCCTGGGTCTCTTTAGTGACAGCAGGACACAAAGATGGGGGGCACAGATTTATATTGCAAGGAAATATAGAAGTAAAATATAAGGAATATTTGGAGAAATATGAGTGATTTCTAGGCTCTTTCAATAGAGTAGCTTTAAAGATATTTCAAATGTCTCAACAGTCTTAGTCCTTAAAGGATTCTGGAGAATAAATTGGATTAAATCTCTACACTCTCCTCTTCAAAAGAAACTGAAGAAGGTCTAGATGGATTGCTCCAACTAGTCTCAATTTTTTAGACAGAAGTCAAGGCTCTTTAAAGAGAAACCTATGCATTTTATGTAAAATCTGCCAAAGAAGAAGATTATCCTGACACTGCTGCGGGAAGATATAATAACTGTAAGGGGTCCTTGAAGTTTAAACCAGGATTGTAGGCAGGTTTGATCAGTGAGTGGTCTTCTTTTCCTCTAGGTCTTGTTTCTTTCTTGATGTGTTGGTTGAATCTGAGTGAAAAAAGGGGGCTTCTGATGAGCTGGAAGCGCCCAGGTGAAAACCTCTGCACTGAAAGGGGGTTTAATGTTGTGTATGAATTTATGCAAAATTATGGGGTGCGCGTGCCTGATAAACAAAGGAACTCAGAAAATAGTGTAAACAAGTGCACATAATTAATTAATTATGGTAGCTACTGATTAGCTGTAAAGGCCATAATTAATGTTTAATTCTACAGAATAATTATGTGATGTTTTTAGTGAAATTTTATGATGATAAAAGGGGCATAATTGTGAGATAAAAAGGGGTTGTTAATTAGAAATTGCTTCTTTGGGAGGAGGTCAGTATTAATAATATTAATGTTATAGAATATTTTGAAGACTTTTGGACAGTGTATACTGTCTCTAAGGCTGACAGGATTTAAATATAGTTAAAACTGAGTTTATCAAAAGTGGAGACTCCCTGTTGCTGCTGCAGGAGATTCAGAATCAGATTTACAAGCTAATACCCTTTAGATTTTGAAGAAAACAATTAAAGATGAAAATCATTGATTCCATGTGAATTTTGAACTGGTTGTGGTTTTTAAATTTGGATTTGGAGTGAAATCTAAGAGCTTTAGATTGATGATGAATTTATTTCCTTTTTTTTTGAGAATTACTTGTACATCACATAGGTACATTTCAAAGCTATGGGTGGCTAGTCAAAGTAAAAAAACACTCCTTCAAATGAGTTAAACATGCAAAATGGGTATTGTCCAATCAAAATGAGCCACTGATGAAGGGGTTGTATTGGTTACAACCCCCCACAGTGAGTTCTGCTGGGGGTGACCAACATAAGATTGGTTTCCTGGACCAAACTTATATTGGCAGGCCCACAAATACATGCTTCTGCGGCAAAAATGTATTGGTGAGCCTGCCCAATAAATGATTGGTTGAGCTTGCCAGTGTTATATCTGTTGCCCCCAGCTGATCTCACCACGGAGGGTTGTAAACAATACAACCCCTCTCGCAGTGAGCCAATCCCAAAGCCCTAAACCCAACTTGACACTGTCTCAACACTCACTTGGCACACCACAAAGTTTGAGGGAGGGGGGGCTGGCCCAGCCCAAGAAAGTATGCAACAAACACCAGAAATCACTGTTGCAGCTGTACTCCAATCATCCCCTCAACCCATCACTCCTTGAAATCCATGGGGGGGAGGTTAAGTTGTGTTTAATTTTTTTAATTACATTGGTTTTGGCAGTTGAGAAACAATATGAGACCAATGGTCATTTGTATTTTTTTAAATTCCTATAAATATTACAACAACAGCAGCAGCAACCATAAAACTCTAACACTCCTGATATGTTTTTTTTATCTAAACACATGTCACCAAAGTGAACCTGAGTTGATAAAAATTATAACATTGAAATTACAGGTCACCAGAAGCGCAGCCCCAACAAAAAGAGACTGGGAAAAAAGGCTCATGTTGCCAAGATACCAAATGAAAGTATCCCGGTGTGGTGAGACCAAGCTACCCAGGATTATTTCAAACCACTTCAGCAAATACTTCAGCACACCAGGATCTCATACTAGGATCATGATATTCACAGATATTATGGCAGAAACAGAACCAGGAGTCCAATTAACCATATGTCACTCACTTACACCAACCATGAATTCCCACTAGTAACCAAGATATGGCCACCTCAAGTACCCAGACACATTTGGACAACAAACATCAGTATAAACCCTCACTTACATAATTACACATCCCAGCTACATATGTAGATGTCATTCATTTACACATAATACATAAAGGACCAAGACATTCATCAGGATCAGCCAACCTAGTTACAGTTACATAGTTTACACATCCCAGCCCAGTCATGATGAGCATTTGTCTACTACTTACATATTATACACCAGAAGTTGTCAGGTACAAGATCTTCCACAGTCCATTACTACCTGTGATCATCCCTTCTCTAGTCTTTCTTATATAACCCCCTCTGTCTTCCCTCCACCTGTGTACCTCAGGGATTTTTTCCCCCCTCTTTAGTACATTCATCAGATGCATGTTGTCCCCCCGCATTCATCACCTATATTTTGTCACCCTTGGAGAATATATATATTAGTTGTTATTCATTAGTATCAAAGATTTATTGGTTACAGAGAATTATTATAGCAGAGATTTATCAGATAGTATTACCTTTCCTCCCAGATATTAAGGGGCTATATGAAGCTCAGATAAAGTCTACATATTTTAATTCCTCCCAGATATTAAGGGGCCCTATAAATCTCAGATCAAGTCTACTTTTAACCTCTCTCACTCACCTCCTCCTACATCTTAGTATCCTCCCTCCCCCTTGACCAGACAGACAGGTATTAGCCCCAGTAATAGTTGAACTAAGAATTATTAAAGAAGTATCAGACACACCTTTTCTTTTCTTTTTCTTAGTGTTACAATCTCTCACCAGTATTACAGGAAGGTAGCCTCACTAGCACCTATGGCATACATATTCTACTAGTAGTTTAGTTTACCACCTCCCTTCCAATCTCTATCTCACTCCAGAGTAGTTCCACACTGGGCTGGAAGATCACCACACCCTCCAAGATGAGCCAGCGCAACTGGATTACCTTGGTGTTGGTATGGAGAAAGGCAATGTCAAACAGGCAAGTCCCCAGTGGCCATGAGGGACCCTTTGTGCTCTCAAGCACCCCTCAGTCTGACTGTGCCATCACAGCAAACGTCCCATTTCAAGTTACTTGGACTGTACTACTTCTGCAAATGACCCTGGAAAACTCTTTGCATTGTCATTTCAAAAGCTCTGCCAACCTACTTATACAAAGGAAAGCGATGGAGAAACCAAGGTTCTGCGGCAGAGGTGGTTTCTCCAGGAATGGTCAACTGGAAAGGGCCTACGTCAACAGGATAGGATGGGGAAGTGCGGCCCAATTGCCAAACAGAATAGAGGGCAGTGGAGGAAATAGATACACTGACTGGGGTGGGAACATCTATAGAGAACGTGTTGGGCACAACCTCACTAATGTCAAGGACCAAGGGGAAATGAGGGGTTCTGGTAGTCATTGGTAGGGGGGTGAGCATGGTAGGTAGGGGAGAAACAGGGTGGTGAACTGGTAAAGGGGGAGATAGATAAGGTGGTGCAAGACCAAGTGTAGAGTGAGGGAGTGACAAGGTGGTATTGAAAGAGTTGATAATAGGATGGAGGTGGGGCTGTAAAGGGTAAGGGAGACAAGGAGACTGAAAGGTGTGGGGAAATCAATGTCACTAGTGGAGTGTTAAAAGCAAGGTTGGTTATAGAACTATGAGATACAAGCAGCTGTAGGAATTACTGATGGTGGGTGGTGTGAAATTATGTTGGGATGGAGGAACACTGAAATTGAGGAAGCTGGTGACTTATAAATGCAGGTGCAATTGTCTGTTCTGCCCGGGTGAAAGGGACTTGAGCACTTTGCCAGATTTTCTTGGCCCAAATTGTTTGGCCAAGAGGATAAATAGAGCTACAGATACGCAGGGCAGGCAGATGATCTTGAGTGATGGTCAGGGATGACAGTCACAAAGCTTGATTCCAAAAGGGGAAGTATTTTCTTTGGGGATCATGCACAAATCTTGTTGCTGGTGACAGCAATAAACATGATCTGATCATGTTTATTGATTTGTTTTCCCACCAAGAAACACACACAGAAAGTCAGGACCCAGACAGAGGGGGTTGGGGGGACAAAAAAAATACATTTGATTGCTACTACATACTACTACTAGAGGATCTAAAAACCTTTTAAAAACAAAATACTCAACACTAAAAACCAAACTAAAACCAAAACTAAATAAAACCAAGAGAAGCACAGTTTGAAAGGAGAAGGGCAAAAAGCAAAAAAAAAAAAAAAAGATATTGGTTGTCCTTTTTATAAACTTGAAACATGAAATATTGCTATATATATTTATACTGAATGATATGCTATAGAAAAGAAAAGAAAAAGAGAGTACATAAAAGAATACCAATGTATGTATATATTTCTTTTTCTTGATTGTGTGTGAGAGAGAGAAGAGAAAAGAAACAGTGAATCGGAGAAAATGGTATTAATTGTATATATTTATGTATATGTTGATTTTGTATAGGGCTTTTTAAGGGTTAACAGAACACATCCTATAGATTCCCCCCAAAAAATAGAAAGAAAAGAAGCAATCAGGACTCCATCTCCTCGAATAAGAGATGCAGAGGGAGAGAGAAAGAGAAAGAACAAGAAAGAACGAACCAAATCCTAGTTTTCCAAGTCCGAAATAAATCCTTAACAAGATCTCTAAAATCGATTCTCTTATCAGCGATAAAAAAGAACGTAAGTTTACGTCTATCCCACTGCCATTCAGCGGAAGTGATTTCCATTTTAAGCCCTCTTTGTAAAGCTTTCGATCTACACAAACTTAACGCTTTACGCTCTTCTTCTATCTTAGATTGTAAACTTTGGATATCTGCTGTTGTCGCTTTTCCGAATATCTTTTTCGGATGGATCTGTATTTGTCATTTTCAAACAGAGAACTCAATCAGTATACAACATTAGAAACAGATGTCGGGAAAAGTTTGCTTACCTCTTTTGTCAGTCGTGATATATTGGCTGGATTAGCAGGATGGGAGTTATGAGAACCGATATCACCATTAAGTTGAGTCTGAGTGGTAAGAGGTGAAGTATTGACTTGATTGAGGATAATTTCGACCTGAGAGTTCTGGAATTTCTTGACTTCATCGATCGAGATATGGTCATGAAGGACCTTTCCTAGATCTTTACCTCTATCAGCCTCGACGATGACAAGATCTCCTTTCTGGATAAGATTCTCCTGATGATGAGTGTTAGGTTGGATAGTAGAAAGATAGAAGAGGTCCGTCCGACCTCCCTTAAACTCGACGATATATAATCTACAATCTCCTGGGATTTGGTGTAAGGGTACACCCTTACCCAACTCGCTTAGCTCGTTCGGTCCCGGCCCAGGTGTGATAGACGATCTGGGCGATGATATCATCTGGTTATTGTTGTTGAAAGGCTGTGTGCCAATCGATTGTGGTGAAGGTCCTGCGGATATACCGGATGGGATCTGGAAGATAGGTGAGAGGGGACTTGTAGATAGATGCGGTGGGTGGGAGGGTCCAGAGCTAGGGTAGTAGGAAGGACCTAAGGATGGATCGAAGGGGTATCCCATCGGTCCAGGTTGCTTGGAATTACTCTCACCATTGATGATCTGGCGGGAGTGAGGCGATGGAGCGGATAGTAAACCGCTGGCACTGAAGGTGGTAACCGAGGGACTGCTGAGTGAACCTAATGGCTGAAGGGCGGATCCCGAATGACTAAACGGGAATCGTGACCCAGCCGATGGTTGGGTATCCTGTGCGATATTGTTGAGTGCATTTCCTGCTTGAGAAGCAAAGTACCGCGAAGCTTGTGCGGAGGCACTGAACGGATCACCAGCGCTGAATGAAGACTTGCGTGCAAAATTATTGGGGCCGTCGAACTGGTTAGCAACTGGACCTGGTGGGGGTCCTTGTGAGACTGGGGGAGGAACACTCGACCATGGCATGTTGTTGAGAGTGGGGATAAGTTGGTTGTTCTCCGAGGGATGATTCGGTTTAGATTGGAATGGCGATTGCTGTGTTGATTGATGATTTGTTTGATAATGGTTACTGAATTGGAAGCGTGTACGATCACTGGGCTGTGGATTGGGTTGTGTTTCGAGATCTAGGTTGAGCGTGTTGAAGTCAGCCGTGAAGCAGAGGTCTTCTTCCGTTAGAGCCGAGCTACTCTGCCCGAACATTTCATATTCAGGGTCATTCTTGAGATCCATCGAACCGAGGGGTATGCCAGACGTGCTATGAACGCTTTCCATTGGAACTCGATGATTCCTTTTGTCGTTGAGGACGGAGGATGAGTTGTGTGCATTGGTCCGAGAGACCGACTCGAAACCTGGAACCGAGCTTCTACCGCCTGTGAAGGCAGAAACACTGTGGCGACGACTGGTAGCACCTGATTTGGTGGGCGGGGCAAATTCATCATCTTCATCTAAATCGTTGGTCAAACTTCTGCCGCCCGTCAACCAGCTATCGGTGCCGACTGATCCGACGAAACCATAGTCAGACCCCTTGTTGAGCATTCGACTTCCACTACTCGCCAACCCCAATCCGGAACTGATCGGCCCAGCAGAGGATGGGATTGAGCTCCTAGATGCCATCCTTCCCGAGCCGATAGCACCCAGACTGCTATCACGAGCTCGGCTGGTGCGATATCCGAGATCGAGGTGGTGATTGGTCAATGAGCCACCGAATGAGACGGCACCACCAGGTGGGAGGAGTGAGGTACCGGTAAAAGGACTCATGTTGCTGAGACCGATTCCACTTCGAGCACTGGAGCTACATGGACTCCCGATACTCCCCACGCTTGGGTCTCTGTACGAGCCAGGTTGACGACTTCCGAGGATATCTCTAGCCTTTGATCTCCCGATCCGTTCGTCCTGGCCGATTAGGCCTTCGCCGGATAGATTTGATTCATACCAGGGTTGATAAAAATTTGAGGGCAGCGAGTTGGGTCCAAAGCCAGCACTGAGTGGGCTAGTCGGGGTCAGACTACCACGGTATCGGTCGGTACTGAGCGAGATTGGGCCTATAGGAGCGGCAATACTGGCAGGAGAGCCGATGGGGGAGCGAGGGTGATGAGGTTGAGTTGAGCTGAGATGACTGAATCTTCGATTTATCATAGAAGGATGACTGAGAAGGGGAGAGCTGAGCTCGAAATCTGAGCCAGCGCAGGACGAGGTACTGGTGGGTGTCTCGATAGGTTGGGCCCAGATGTTGGTGACTGGATGAATGCGCTTTGGAACAGGTAGGGCGGCAGGTTGGGCGGTGTTGCTATTGTTGATGGGTGATGAGGATGACGAAGAGGATGAATCGAAGGACAGACGGTCGATAGCAGCTGAGCGGTTGTTGAAGGAGCTCAGGTTGAGGTTTGAAGGAAGGTGGCGCTGTTGTTGCTGCTGCTGCTGACTGGGTTCGAGAGAGATCGATCCTCTGGGGGAAAAGGTAGTTTGGGAGTCATGATCGGTTGTACGTAGGTCGGGTAGAGGCGAGCTGAGTGGACTGAATGGGGCCGATGGATTGAAGTTGAGATTGGATGGGTCGAGGGAAACTAGCATTCGATCGTTAGGACGACCCCGCTCGTTGCTTGTGGAGTTGGTGGTGGTGATGGGGTTGCTGGTAGTTTTCTGGCGATCGACTGAGAGGATGAAGCTGGACTGGTTTGTTCCCAGTTGAGTGTTTGGCATTCTCAGCAGGAGTCCTGCTTGGGGGGGAAAGGAACAAAACGGTCAACAGGGGGAAGGAGAGGCGGGAGCGGAGGGGAAGGGATTTATACTCTGCACAGCACTGGGGCAGTCTCCACCTCAAGCCATGCGCAGCCAACGATTTACGCATGTGCCAGTGCAAACAAACAAACGCACACTTTCTTTCTCGAATCTCCGCTCACAACGCTCATCCTCTACAATCAACCTCAACCCACTCAAGACCACCCAGAGGGAGAAAACTCCACCCCGGAGGAAAGCAGATTCACATTCTCGGTCATATTTATGATATCCAACTACATCCTATGGGGTAACTGTGATATCCAATATCCCTACCACTTATTTACGGCCGTCCATTCGATCCAAAATCAGCGATAAAATACATATAATCAACGACACAAAAGAGGTTCTCATATTATACATATTATGAGACCGCATGGGATGATCATCCCTAGCTACATATCTGGTTAATCTCCTAGTCCAGCCTCAGTGTCGACACCGCTAACTCTTCTTCCTTGGTACGTATCCATCGATGTCACTGAGAGTCGTCTGGAATTTATTCATGGGAGGGCTATCTCCGCTGATTGATCAAGACCAAAAAAAAAAAAAAAAACAGGTTGGTTGGCACACAGGTCAGGTAGATCAGTCGAGATAAAGATCGGGGTTGAAAGTCATGACCAACAAAAGAACAAGGAGGTACAGATTATTTCAAAGGAAATTGATCCAATCTACTGGAAAAAGTACAAATGCGAGCCTGTGGCTATCGACCAACTCAACCCGTGCTTCATCTCTACTCAGACAGTAGTATGTGTTCATGTCTCAACTCACGAGGCTCGCAAAAATATCGCGTTGTGCTGTTGCTAAATCGATGTCCCGATTCTTGACTCTGAGGAGTCAAAATAATAGTAATCCACCCCTAAAAAAGAAAAAAAGAGGGGTGTGGCGAGCCGGGTTATTAATCAATAAGCTACACACCGGACTTCTATGTGACCCCCTACATAAATGAAACATACCAAAATAACACAGGGATCTTGAATAATCGGGACATCATTCGGTGATAAAGTTTTGTACAGTGGGTAGACAGTGAAAAATGGCGGCTTGTTTTGGATGCCAGAGCTTGAAAAAACGCAAACCAGAAGTCATGAGATCAGGTCAAATGGTGCAAAATAGGCTCCCAAGAATGAATATGAAAAAAATAAAAATGAAAAACAAAGTTTAAAAATTTGTAAAAAATAAAAAATAATTTCGTTTTTTTGTTTTAAAAATACATTCATGTTTGTTTGTTTTTAAAGAAAGGACATAACTTGATGGATACTAATCCGATGCGCACGAAGCAAGTTTGACTACACCAGGAATAGTGAATTTTTCAATGAGACGTCTAGACAAGAGGCAAAAAAAGTCATTTTGATTTCTTTTCATCAAGTGAGATCAGGTAGGTAACGTCCCTCAGTTTATATCCGTTGGGGAATCATGGGGCCCCAGGTTTATTCCAGAAGTACATACATAAATTTTCTAGTTCCTCCCTAGACGATAGTCATGTACATCTATGACAATAGACTCGCTGAGCCTCAGCCGAGTAAAAGAAGTCAAAGGCTGACTTTACTTGAGGCTCCCGACCGTTCCGTCTTCCTTTTGTTGGTGAATGTTTCACCAAGCGCGCCCGCGCTCAGTTTTGCTTCTTTCGCGTCGAGTTTCACTGGCACACGACATAACTAGTGGACTACATCCTGAGGGGCTTCCATGACCGAGGTATTTCCCTCCCTCCAAGTGGTCGCAATCAAGTTGCACATAATTTGTCTAGGTTTGCTTCTTTGACGGCGAGCATACTAGGACTGCCGGTGCATCCGTTTCGGTCTATCTTGGCACACTGGATAATTTGTTCTCTACATCCCGAGAGGCTTCCAGAATAGATGTATTTCTCTGCCTCCTAGTGAACGCCTGAGTCATAAATTAATCGTCCAAGAGAAACACCAGTTGCATCAAAACTTTGAAAAGACTCGACTCACGCTCGCTGTTTAGGGGGAACGGGCAACTGGAATCGGACTTCAGACGGAGGAAGCTCATATTATCAGTTATGATCTAGAAGCGGACAATGTTCTAACCCTTCTACAATCTGCCAAGAGTGCTCGCACATCGTCAGAAGGGTTGGATCTCAACCTATCATACACTCAATGTGGCTTGGAGGGAAATCCGCTGCCGTAGTCATCAAACCTCTCCATACACGTAGAAATCACTGTGATGATGCACGTAGCTCCGTATATCAAGTATGTGGTATAGGCTCAAGGAAGTGGAGTAGCAATCTCAGTTCCAATCACTCCAAACCACGAGTCCTCTCCGGTTCTAATGAATCCGCCCACACCCTCAAAGTATTCAACCTATACAAATTCACTTCTCTTGAAAGCACAAATAAGTCAGTATCGCAGAGCCAAGATCAAGTCTTCAATCGAGTATCCCTTGATTCTTTTTGCTTGTTGGACGATTGTCTCGTAAGTGGACATGGTCCCATGTTTCTCTGTATATTTGGTTCCACAAGTCACCTACCATAAGCCGAGCTTGGCTTTGTCACACCTGACATTGTACACTGGAAAATCCACGCAGACATACCAACACCATCAGCACTCAGGACACTCATGCAGACTGAGGCTCAAGGGCGAGCAGACGTACAATGAACATGAGCCGAGTGATGATGTTTTATGAGCTCCTCGTCTCTGTCCCCTTCTCTCCTCATCAACTCATTGTACCAGATTCCCCTCGACCAAAAACCTCCCAAAAATTATCCCCTACCCTCTTCCTTAATAGCCCTTCTAAACCATAAGCACGAAAACCCAATCCATAAAAAGATTTAGACCGGCCTTCTCCGGAGACATGGATGAAAATATAAGAGTAGAAGATATTCTCGTTGATAATTATACGGCACCTGCCGGGATCTGGGTAGTCGAAGGAAATCGGCCTATTCGGATCGATCAATACCAACCTGACCTAGAAGAGGTCGTGAGGACTATGCGCCACTTATGGCGGCCCGAGGGTAACCGCCTCGTTGCAATCAATCCCCAAAACATGGGTACTCGGCATTTCCTGCGTCTGCTTATCACCAATGGTGTTCTCATAGGGCCACGCTCGTATCCACTGCCCGATTTTCTCAGAACTTATCCAGTGGCAGAGATCTTGCCAAACTTAGAACAACCCCAGCGGAGGATTGTCCGGCAATTCTTTCACGAACTGCACACCATCTTCCGCACACGCATCGACCACGGCGAAGTTTTCCAAATTGCCGACCTGGAACTATTCATCCAGAACCTTGCCAACAGACACCCGGCTATCAGGTTCTTGAATCGGATATACCCAGATTGGCTAGGAAACTTCTCCGACGAAATCCGGGGAGGCGTGTTAGAAAATCGGCGACAGGCAGTCCACTCATTCCGCGCCAGAGTAAGGGTCGCTGGCAGGTTGACGCGACGCGATCGAATAGCCGGTCCAACGAATCGGACGTCTCGAGGCTCTCAGGCACAGCCCCCTCCCGTCTGCATCATCTGTCAAGGCGAATATTCGGCAGACTCGGAGGTTGCCATCTTGGCATGTCACCATACCCACCACTTCCATCGTGGCTGTATCATGGTAAGCTTCTCGTCTCT
>LUKR01000533.1:0-17033 GCA_019395275.1 Puccinia brachypodii | reverse complement strand
TTGTTGGCCCTGGCAGATGCTTGTTGCGACACAGTGTCGCAGCACAAAGCTACGACCGCGCGTCCCAACACAATGTTGGGACGTGGTTTTGTCCGCAGTGTTCGTCCTGCTGAGTGGTGCATGTGAACTATAATTTTAAACCCCGCAGCATTCCAAGTGGGTTCTGTCTTGAGTTATAAAACATACTGAGGCTCCGTTTGGCCGGCCCGAAATTGGGATACATATTGTAATGTCGAAATCCTGCAGATTATTTTGGGGAAGCGGGGACATGACGATGGCAGAAAAATGTTTGGCTGGCCGCGTAATGTGATGAATTTTATCGTGTCACACGATAAAATTCATCACATTACGCGGCCAGCCAAACATTTTTCCACGATAAAATTCATCACATTACGCGGCCAGCCAAACATTTTTCTGCCATCGTCATGTGATTCGTGTGAAATGACGATTTCATATTTTCCCTGCGCCGAGGGATATTTTGCCCTCGAGCAAATTATGCAGGAATATCGCAAGTGTAATAGCCGGATTAAAGTTTCCATCCAGTTATTACGATGCACATATTTATATTCGTAGATTACGCTCGGGGGCGGCCAAACGGAGCCTGAGAGAAAGTCCAATCGTGAAGTTTGAACCCCCTTACTGGTAGAACTCACTCAGCCGTCCGTTGAGTGCAAGGACACCGGCCTATATAGTACATAGTGGGCGCCTCGAGGGGGCCGAACTTTTCTTCCCCTCATCGTCGCACCGCACCGGCTCTCGCTGACCTTGCAGCCACAGTATCAAACCCCTTCTCCGAAGTGCTCGGTCAGTTATTCCCCAAGCCGACCATGTTATCTAAACCAGCATCCTTAGTCTTGCTCCTTGCTGGTAAGTCGTGATCACTGACCTTAATACCGGAGTCTTGACGGGGCGTTTGTGGCTCATATGGCCCTGTGACCCTCGACTTTATAGTTTGCTTGCAGACGGCCACCAACAGCTTTGCTCATAGCATCGCGAGGTGAGGTCTAATATACTTACTACAACACTCTAATTTTACAGCGTCTTTCTGACGCTGAGGTCCTCCACGTTAACACTTTACCTTGGCTTGCAGCAGCCCGAGTAACGAAACTGGTTGCCGTCAACAAGTGGCAAGTGCCCCAACTTCAACTTCAACCACGATCGTGACCTTCACCCAAGCGTGGAGTGAAGTCTCTGCCGGGTTCTCTGAATGTCGAAAAAGCTTTAGCTCGAAAGTATCCAGTACGGTGGCCGTCCAATCTGTTACCAAACTTTACCAGACCTGTCAACGTGTTGCCACCCAATACCCGACCTGTAACAGCTGTGCTACTGCTAGTGCCTCGCAGTCACAGAGCTTCAGCTCTTATGCGGTATGTCAAATCCTTCAGCTTTCTGGCTGTATTTCCGTTCGAGCGAGGAATGCTGAGGATTTCAACTTTGTGACTGCCCAGTCTTCTTTCAAAACTACCATTGAGAACTCCTTCATAACCTGGCAAGAAACCCTCGAGATTGGTCAACAAAACTATGCTGCCGAATGGAAATCCCAGTTTGTTTGTGAGTCATTGATCATAAATCTATCTACGCCAAACAAAAACCTTGCCGATCAAAACTCACACATCCTCTTGCCAAATCCTTAGCTGCCTTCCAACGTTTTGATTTCTTCGTCAAAGCCGCCAACACCGCATGCTCTTCGCTCAATCTTGAGTTGGGCATTATCTTGAGAGGTCTTGATTTGAACTTGGACCTCTTCCTTGGCATCAACCTCAACTTGGGCAGCATCCTCGGCACCACCCTTGGCGCGGCGAGATCTATCGCTAATAGAATCCTCGGTGGACTCCTTGGAAGGAGAGAAATCCAACTCTTGGCCTAGAGAGTTATCTTCACTCGTCGCCGACGAATCTTTCGAGACACCCTCGGCAGATAAGATGAAAAAAGTATTCCTCTCGATCGGCTTTTCATTATGATTTCATTACCAGCTACATACATTGCGCTTCCACGTCTAGTCATTTTCTCATCTCCTTACGTGAAAAATGGCCCTGCTGAGGCCACGATAATCACTACCTCTGTCAGGAATTTACATCGCACCTTGTTAGATATTTCCAGATGGATTAGTGGTTCTGTGATATGTGTGAACAGTTGGAGGACTTTTTCAAATCCCGAATCCCAGGGTGGTTGAATAAGAGTGATGGGGCACAGTCACAAATTCCTCGTCAATAGGCAACGGGCGTACTGGAAGGATTGAATAATCGACATGTCCAGTTTGCCCCCAGTGCAGCAAGGTGGGTCGATCGAGCAGTAACTTTGCAAAGCGCCAAGATGCCCCTCCGCCGCCTGTAGATAGTCTCGCTGGCGATTTGGCCAGTAGGACTGTCGATTGTGCCCCCACCAAACAATGTGCGTCACTTGTTGGATGAGAATGATTCATCGGAGAAAGTTGACCGGGGAGCTGTGACATGGCCAATATGACGTCACTATTTTCTGGGCTGTGTCTGTGACATCTCAGAACTTCGAGCGCCCACTACTTGATACTTGACCATTCCACTCACAACGACAGACTCGAGGGAAAAGGAAACGAGATGTCGGTCGAAGCGAAACAAGCAAATGCAACGTTAGATCTGAGCGGCAAGACTGCCGTCGTAACTGGTAAGCCGAAAGTGCCGGTCTGACGATCATGCCATGTAATTGACGATGCTCTGTTTAACTTCCTCTTGTGGCTTTGCGGATGATGTTGGACGGATAGGTGCCACCCAAGGAATCGGAGAGGGCATAGCCCTGCGGTGTGCACAACTAGGCGCTAGCAGAATTTTTATCGTCGGTCGGAGCCAGGAACGCGGGAACGCTGTCCTGGAGCGCTTGAGAGCTGTGGCCAGGGAGAGAGCCGATTCTAAACAGCAGTTTGAGTTCATCAAGGCCGATCTTTCGTTGAGTTCCTTTTCCGCCAGATTTCGTTCGACATCATATCCCTATACGAGTTGTCCCCACTTACAATCATACCCACCTCTGTTGTTAAATGTAGGACGATCCAAACCATTAAACAAACCGCCTCGGAGATCCAGAAACAAGTCGGATCAAATGGCCTGGATTACTTGTTGATGACTCAAGGAGGACCCCCTAACGGGGTATATGAAGAAAACTCGGAAGGGTCGGTTGATGTCTCTCACAAAAGCTTTCATTCCAGCCTATGCTGTTAAAAGAAGAGATTGAAAATAGGTACCACAGGCGGAACAGTCGAGCTGACAACACCATCATGAAATCTGGTTCAGATACGAGAAATCACTCGTCGTTCATTGCCTGTCTCGGTTCGGTTTGAGTTACCTGTTAGCTGAAGCCAAGGCGCTGAAGAACGAGAGTACCGTTGTCTCGATTCTGTCGCCGGGCTCGAACTACTCTGAGATCGACCTCGAAGACCTGTCCTTGAAGAAGCTGCACGGGACTGATCCGTGGAGGGCGACGATGTTGATCAGCCAGGGGAAACGTGACTCCACCCTGACCGACGCATTCACTCTGGTTGGTCTGCAGACCATTCTTATTACAGCCTCTGTCTGCCCGAGATTTCAACTGGTCTGATCCGGGCGATCGGCCGTTTTTGTGTAGGAGTTCAACCGCCGCTACCCATCGATCAAATTCTATCACCTCTTCCCAGGTCAGCAAATCACCAATCTCTGAGGATCGAAATTCCCCCCAAGCTAGAACATGATGATTAAAATTTACGCACACACATATGAAAACACAGGTTATGTACAGACTAATGCAGCAGCCAATCGTGGGCTCCCGTTCCCTATTCCTCAACTGGGCTCATTGTTTGGCCCAGTGGTCGCGAAGATCGTAGGAAATACGCCGACAAGTTATTCGGATATTCCGTTATTTGTTTGAGTCTTTCTCTCCATCTCTCTCTACAGATATGATTCTTTTCTTGCGTCCATTTTCCAGAGAGCGTCGATCACGTAAATCTACCACAGAAACAAAAGATTTCTGATGTTGATTTTTTGTTCATTGAATAGTTCGCAGCCAACCCAGAGGCCAGGAAGCTAGACGGATATCTCTTCAACGAGCGCCTGAAGAAAATCGACATAGGAGAATGGAATCGGGACCAAACCAACCGACAAAAGGTTTTTGAGAAACTTCGGAGTCTATTCTGAAACATGTTCAAGTAGTCAATATATCAATACCCTAGGGGTCTTTTGTACAACAATGTTTACCGGCATTACTTTTCAGCCAACCAACACCGGTCAAGATAAATAGGGGTTTTTCAACAATGATTTGAGATATAAGAGCCAAATATTTGCCCTGAAACGTATATTGTATCCACATAAATGTACCGAAAGCACGAAGCTTTTGGGGGCACTCGCAACATCAGATTTTTGGTTGATTGTGAAACAGTGGTCACCAGGAAAAGAGAGAGAAACGTGGGATAGACGTTTATGAACAAGTCCAACCAATGGAATTGCTTTGGTTTCACTGGCAATCGCCATAACGCTTTGAATTCCGTTTTGTTTTTATCCATCAGCCGTCCATGGATCGCGTTATGTGATCAAGCCGAGCTGGGGGGGGCAACTTGCACTCAACCGCAAACTTTCTGGTCGACACCTGTAGGTGCGTTTCATTTTACATCATTCGATATTGTTAGAGTATGTGCGGTAGATTTACAAGAGGTTAGATTTTCGGGGTAGAAGTACAAGATTGCAAACTTAATCTTAGTTATTCAATTTTAGATTATCCAACCATATTCATCATGTTATTACTGCGGCACGTCATCTTGTATTTAGTTTTCTCTCCTGCTGTAGCCGTGCTACAGTATGTCCTGTCCAGATGACAGGACGAGACCTGTCTTACGTCAGGTACTTGTTGAGATTTGTACTATTACCGGCTAGCGCCGGAGTTAGGAGCCGAACTCCGTTCGACTCCCTTTCCTTTCATTTCTTTTCCCAGCCGACTGAATAACCATTCATTCGGCTGTGTTATTTTCCCTTCTATTTGTTTAGTCGTTTTTCTGCTCGGCCAAGTATAAGGACTTGGCCTCAGTTGTAGGGGCTCTCCCCAGGGAGTTCTAGATCATCTTTCTTTTTTTGTCTTCCGAAATCAAGTCAGATTTCATCATCTCAGTACACGCGCCCTCCCCTTAGTCAGGCTCCTCATAGACTGTAGCCAGCCCTGTTACACTGCCGTGCCGGTACCGGCCCTTCTCTCTTTCTTCACCGAGTTTGGGACCGATACCGGCGCGTGCAGCAGCTTACCGCGCGTTCTCATTTCTAATAAGGTTAGTAGTATATTTTATGCAATCAACACCGAGTTTGGGACCGATACCGGCGCGTGCAGCAGCTTACCGCGCGTTCTCATTTCTAATAAGATTTGAGCATTTTATAGATATCTTGACCTTGGGATCATAATCATATACGCCGGAGCTATATCTCTTGTTGGCTGTTTGTAGATCAAGCGGGATTCAATCTGATTCAATATGATAAACATACTCGATCTTCCGGACGAGGTGCTCATCAGAATCTTCAAATATCCCGTCACCGCTGAAATCGACTGGTTCAAGACTCCGAATCGTGATGACCGAATTTTTGAAGTCCTCAGAGAAGCACCTGAAGGGCTCAACTTAAACGACCAGGTACTGCAACAAGAAGTTATCAACTGCAAAGTTCCGAAACTGCGGGTCTTGTCGACTGAGTGCCGGTCTGATTCCATCCCCGAATTGCTCGCTCTAAATATATTAAATCATGCCCCGATTGAGGTCCTTGCGATCATCCCTTATGGAACCGAAAGTGAACCCGAACCTTCTTCCAATGTTGATGTATTTGCAAATTTGCCTAGGTTAAGAAGACTAGTCTTGGCTCATCCTACCTATCTACATATAACTAAAAGAATAGCCTTAGAGACCCAGACAAACTGTCATGCAATCTAACGCCGGCGTCGACCTCCAATTCACTTTTGTCCCTTTTGTCGACCCCGGCGTTAGACCGAGGCAGACAGGTGTCCAACTCAAGAAAACCCGCATATACTAGTTTTGATGATATGAATCTACCATCCGAGTTTTACCGCTCGGCTTGCAAAGCTCATGGGGTAAAATGGATGAGACTTGGCCCCCACCACGATATCTCTGATCTGATGGTAAGTTGGGCTGATCAAGAAAATTTTATATTTGAAGAAAACTTGCAAAGGGTAATTACTAGAACACTGAAACTTCATATGTAGCTTTTTTTGCCAATCCAGAAGTTATGACTATTGAACTGCATCTTTTTCTTCTATTTTGAAAAATAAATCAGAGAACTGAAGTATTCATTTCAGGTAAGTAGAATTTTAGATAAAGAAATACAAAAGTATTAATGAGGAGAATAACCAATCTCCTTACAAACAGAGGGAGATAGAGAACAATAATTCTCAGTCAGAAGTAGTGGTCGGAAATTTGAAACCAATGGATTTGGATGGACTCCGCTATGTCCGATGGTTAACACTGCCCGTCGATGCTGGCGCTACAATAGGTATGGTCGGGCCGCACCCTCCTGCCTCGTTTAGGCAGAAA
The DNA here is from genome assembly GCA_019395275.1 of Puccinia brachypodii. Lineage (NCBI taxonomy): Eukaryota > Fungi > Basidiomycota > Pucciniomycetes > Pucciniales > Pucciniaceae > Puccinia > Puccinia brachypodii. Next base: position 10,513 of record LUKR01000533.1, on the reverse strand, counting down.
TCTCGGCTCGTCGCCCTGGGGGTCGTCAGCCGTAACTCTGTGATAAGCCGACCATGCGGATGGCCTGTCAACCTGTCTGAGAAGGGCAACTCCGTGCTGACTTACAAAGTCCATGTTGCTTTTGTGTCAAGGTTTGCAGCATCGGTTCTCGAACGAAGCGAGAGGACCCACTTTGCGCATTCTTGGCTAGCAAGTGCTCGCGGCTGGGCTTGGATAAGATGGGACTTGAACTCCGCGTGAATTCATACTTCTGTCCGCCAGGTCATCAACTCCGGGACCGTCCAGGGAGACAAACCGACCGGTCTGGCGAGTCAGCTCAGACATGCCAATCTATGCAAAAACTATCGGAGGGTTGTGTTGTGATTGAGGTGATAACGGTTAGGGGGGATTATGACGTAGGTGACGTCAGGAAGAGGATGATTCGGCAGGTGTGAAATCGTGATCATTTCAAGAAATCACGGGGATCTATTTTTGGGGTTCTCTTGTTTCTTTTAAATAGTTCACTTGTTTTCTTTTCTTTTCCTTTCTCATCTGATTATTTTATCATTTCATCGTCTCTGCTTCCTCGCCAACAACATAGTTGTCTCAATCTTTGTCGCTTCTTTTCTCCTCAATCTCTTGTTGCCCATCTAACTAGTGATCTCGTCGCTCAGATTCTCTTAGGTTGTTTTCTTTGCCAACATTAGGGTCACCCTCAAGAAATACCACTTGAAGATTGTTTGTTTAGTTGGAAATAGAAGCGAATAGAGAAGATGTAAATATAAGCGGTGTATTTGGTCAAATGCTACATAAAACTGAGAGAATATACAAGCAGTAGTTCAGATAGAACGGGATATGTTGGAAATATACGTTGAATTCTGAACCGGCGGCCCATTTATTTTGTTTGCTGTTTTTTATTTTTTATTTTTATTTTTTTACAAGGCGTGTATCAGGCAGCTCGGTGGGATGAGGTCGATGAGGAAGAGGTTTTTAATTGAGGAAAAGGCAGTTTGACGATCATAAATTCTGGAACAAGGTCAAGTTTCAGTCTTTAGATAATACATGCATTGTCTTGATCAGCGCAACTTACCATCATATTAGAGATGTCTTGGTTGCGGCCAAGTCTCATCCATTCAACCCCACGAGCGTTACAGGCATCCCGCTAAAGTTTCTCGGGTTGTTCCTCAAATCTATAATCAGAAGACTCAGAAAAGATTACCCGTCTTAACATGGGCATGTTGACCAACATGTTAACTTTAAAGGGATCTCTGCGTCCATGTTCGGCTGGATCATCCTCGATCACTAGGACCTCGACCGGGGCGTGAATGAACATATTTTTAGTGACAAGATTGGATAAACAACTAGACCAGAACTGGATGTAAAAGACGCGCAGTTTCGGAAATTTGAAGTAGGAAACCTGGTGTAATATCGTGTCGTGTGTTGAACTGATGCATCATAATGTTTCTCTGAGTGTAACTTTTGGTTATAATCCGATGAGATAAACACCTAATTGGTTTATGAAATATCCGAGTTAGAGAGAGTAACCTTTCGACGACGAGGATTTAAGTTTCACACTAGACAACACACCTGAGAGTTTTAAAAAGAAAAATACGACGAGAAATATTAGTTAGAAACTTTGAATGAAATACAATAAAAATATAGAAAGATGAATGAGAAAAGAAAATTGGTCATACCTGCAATGTAGCAGAGTGAGATGGAAGGGACAAAGCGGGATTTTATGAAGGACGCGTAAGGACTTTGATCTATGCTTATGTATGACGAAAAAAAGAAACAGAAGGAAAAGATAATAAGGAAAGTGTATTAGTTTTTGATTTGTTTATGTTCGGTGATTGATGGTTTGACGAAACTTACTAGTCTTTCTTTTCACTTTTGATTCGTATAACACGTGAAGAGAAAGACCAGTTCGTTGGGCGATTCGAGTTTGGTTTTGATGTTTTGTTTGGTTCGCTTGTGGGTTAGTTTTCGTGATGCAAGTGAAGATTGAGTTTGCGCTTCTAAATTAAAATAACACTGAGGACTTCGAAAATCGGCTTGACCTTTCGACCTCCGTCTCTGCAGTGACCGTAGAAGTGAAGCACTTTCAGAGTATGCTTGGACGCAACAGCAATCCCTCGAAATCTTTCGAGCGAGCGCTCGCCCCAATTTACGCTGATATCTAATTGAGTGATTGCTGGAAGTGGGTGGCCCGATAGACCCGTGTCAATCGTACTCGATGGCACTGAAGGATGTAACTGCGTCAGATCTAGTCTTGTGAGGCTTTGAGCCGTAAGAAGCAAGGATTATGGAGGAGTATCAGGTCGAGATTCGAGTGGTCCACAATCCTTGGCGACTCTCGTAAAGGAATTTCCACATGTGAAGTGAAGAGCCAACCGAAGAACGCGCAAGTTTTTTATCCTTCCTGAGGCCTCAATGGTCCGAGTGAGGAGCGAGACAAAATCCACAAAGATAAGTTTGATTTTGGTAAGCGAGTGTGCGAATTGCTCAACCAGACATTCTAGCACGTCCCATGCGGGCATCGATTTTGATCCTTGCTTACTTCGAGCCTTCTTACCCAATTTCGGAGGAGGTTTAATGTGTTGTATATATATGTATGAACACTTTGCTCGAACGAGAGACGTGGGACGTTCAGTAAGATGCTTGATGAGAGGGCTCTTTCGGTGTGCATTGTTCGCGCAGAACATTATCGCGTCGTATAGGCGTATATTCATAGAGCCAAGCCGCCCAACTGCGACAGGCGAGCCTCAAAACACAGGCGCTGTCGAACTAGAACACCTCTGCCGGTCCATGCTATTTGAAGACCTGTTGCAGGCCAATTCGGCAACTCAATATACTTGTCATCCTAAAGTCTGTTCAAGCAGGACAGACAACCATGAAGTCAGCATATGTAGCTCTGGAGGGTGCTTATTTAGCTCGAGATTTGAAAGGATGCAGAGGCAAATGCACTTGTTTACATACATACCTGGTCGTGGAGAAGGGCAATCCGGTTCGGTTGAGGGTCGAGACGAGAGCCACGAGAGGGAACATATAGTCCGCCAAGTCCTTCCGGCTGGGCCGCAGGCGCGTCACTATTGAACATCTATCCCTAGACTCACGAGTCACGGCAGGTTGCCGGTGCCGGAAGTGTCGCCGGTTTGGACCGGTCGGACAGTATCCTTCAGGGTGCCGGGGTCTGATTGCCACGTGAAGCTGACCCCGAATATTCTGACTGGACTCGCATGGAAGTCAGACCGGCACACGTTTTGACATTGGGACACTGATCAAGAATATCTAGCATAGGATGAGAACACAGTACAGAGAAGACCAGCGCCGCCAAGCTCCGCCCTCTTTCACCGCTTTTAACGATAATGGGGTGCACTGACGCGTACAGCACTGGCCCACGCGAGCCACGCGTCCTTCGGCAGGAACAGCGACTGTGGACTCTGCATGAAGGCAAAACTATTATGTATGGTTCAGATCTAACGTTTCACCCTCCAACTTAATTAAGTATGAAGCCGTTCGATTGAGGTTTCCATGCATGGATGAAGTGGGATGATGGAAGTGTACCTTGAACCTCCACTGCTAAAACCTGTTTACCCTCAGAGGATCGCCGGAATTGTTATATCCTCAGGCCACAATCCGGGCGCGATTCCTTCGAAAAATCATAGTTGTCTTTCGATAGTGTGAGCTCAGCTACAAGCATTAAAGAAACTCAATCTTTCGCAGTTTTCAATCTTTGCGCATCTTGTACCTACCATCGGAAGCTTGCACAGAAAATAGGAGGTTCAGCTACATCACGACCCATCAGGTACATTCAGTCTTACGGACAGGAAACACACGGCTTTGGACTAAATCGTCACGAATTCAGGTTGTTTTGCCAAAATTCTACAATCGTCTTGTCTTGGTCCTCCTTCAGCTCCCCCTCCGGTCATCCCTAATCCTGGCTACAGCAAGAAATTCCAGCAAATCGTAGCGCGCGCTCCTACATACATATTGGCGGGGATTAGTCAAACAGAAAACCCAGCGTGAGTACTGTCAAGTTTTCCATTTTTGACATTTCCCTTATAATGTCATCAAAACTTTGTGAGCATAGCGTTTTTATATCGCAGAATTGCCAGTACGGTCTGATGATCCAACCGGGAAAAACATTTCCAGCCAAGTGCCATACTTGGGAAGGCATTTCCTTAAGCCTTTGAGCCTGGCTACCTCGGGACCCATTGAAAGCTCACGGAAATTGCCACTAAGCATTTCCGAGTATCCAGCTGTCTCAACCACAAACACATCAATTTCTTTGATCTGTTACCATTTCTTCGCAGTTCCAACAATCCCTTTGAGCACACTGAAATAGTCTGATATCCCCTCTGTCTCCGGAGCTCGTCCCAGAACCTGGTTGTTTATGGTATTTTTAGTCGTTGACAGGGTGGATGTTTGTCCAGTTTCCACTGCTATAGCTGTCTGTCCAATTGAGGAAACCTCGAGAAAGGATCAGTTCTCGGACAGCAGAACGTCGTGGATCGTTGAGCTCACGTTTCCAATACAAATTAGTATCCGCCGCCTCCCCCTAGTAGAACTTGTTCCTCGAAATCCAAACCTTTTGGAATCAGTCTATGCGTGCGTCTTGGGACAACAAGGCGTCGTTACATCCTCATCAACCAAGAAATACGCTCCTCCCTGCCCTTCGCAGTACCCATTCACCGGCGCGCTCCAATTATCTCCAGCTGTCAGAAACCACGTCACACGAAACCACCATATTCGATCATTCCAAGTTGATCAGAAAACCAAATTCACGCGTGCGCATGATCAGTTCCAAGACTTCTGACTTCGCTTTTTGAACCAAGAGAGATATTCCAGGAGGAAATGGGCCGATTCGGAAAGTTTTTGCACCGCTCAGAGCGGCATGGCAATGCGACATCGCCGACGAACAATGACATGAAACAACCAAAGGAGTCGGACTGTCTTCCTTACCAGCAACAACGACAAGTGATCAAAGCCAAAGAGTTTTGTAATTCGTTTTGGGGAGAAGAGGGATACGAAGTCTTGATAGAAAAGACAAAGATGTCAAGTAAGATGCTAGAAGAATTGAAGAACTGGTATAAAGAGCGGGCCTTGATCGAAGCCGAATATTCCAAAAAACTACAAAGATTGGCGAAATCGAATTTGTTTCAATTGATCAGGTTCGAAAGTGATGGTCTTCAACTCGGCTTGGATAATCTTCGCGAAGCTACCGCTAGATCTGCCCATTGTCACGCTGAATTGAGTGGGACTTTCAAGACCAGCTTGGAAACTAAAACCATCGAGTTTATCAATAAACGTGAGGGTGCTCGAAAGAACGTCCGTGATTTTTCTCCCTGCTCACCCTCCTTCATCATCATCGCTTTGCTTTCGCTTCTCCCCAGCCGCAGGCCAAACAAATGAATGTGTTGAAGCCAAGAGCGCATAACTCACCCATTTGGCTTCAGCCTGATCATTCTATTCCGTTCGGCTCTGGCGCCATTAGTCTAATGAATTGTGAATTTCTCTTTTGCATAAGTATAGCCGCAAGCCTCTATTGAAAAGCTACACAAAAGGACAATAGAGCTACGATCACTGCAAGAGAAGGTACGGCAATCCAATACCAAACATCTTCCTACTTCTACCTTGACAATTTGCTGATGAAACATCGCACCGCTCTCTGTTATAGGCACGCAAGAGATTTGAAACAGATTCTATTGCAGTCGGTGGTTATGCTGCCCAAATGCATCTTGTTCAAGGAAGAGAGATGGACAAGATTTCGGCGAAACTTGATAAAGCTCAAGGCAGTATCGGGGTGACTGGTAAGCTTGATTCTACTTTAAAAAAAATATGAAAAGGTCAGTTTACCTATCTGTCCGTACTCTTCTTCATCGTTCATCCACCAGAAAAAGATTATCGCGTGCTCACACAAAACCTAGAGGAAAATACAGAAACCTGGAATTTGCAATGGAAATCATTCTGTGATGTTAGTTCGCGAGATCAACGTGTTTCCTCTCTCGGGACTGATTGAATTGTGACCACTTTAATCCTTTCGACTTTTCGTTATATAGTTAATGCAGGATTTGGAGGAAGATCGCATCAATTTCGTTCGAAGTTCTCTGTGGGATTTCGCCAACGCGCTTTCGACTATATGCATGCTGGAAGATGAGGTCAGTCAAGGATGGCTGTACTGATTTGTGCTCGTGACCATGAAAAATGGTTTTCCCAAGACTCTACAGCAAGCTAATCAAATTTTACTCTTCTGATGTACAAAACATCAGCATTCTGAGAACTTGCGTCAGGCTGTTGAGCGATGCAACACGACTCAGGATGTGGTCAAGTTTATCCAGCAAGCCGGTACAGGACAGGAGCTCTATGGTATGTATCCTTGATGTTCTATTTAACTGGGACCAATGCTGATCGATTTTTCCATATTTGCATATTGCGGAACAACCTGCTCATATATAGCTGCACCAGGTTATATCGACTACCCTAAAGGTGTGCATGATGATCCTAAGCTCATCCAACGTAAATATCCCAGATACGACCTCGCGAACTTCGCAAGAAACTCTTGCCGGGATGGCCAACCATTCCAATTGGGAACTCCTAGCGTTATTTCCGATTTGGCTATCGCAATAGAAGCCGGGCCGAGGACCGGGCCATCACATCCGGAGGGGCATCCCAAGCCGACAACCGACCCTTATCCTACACCGACCGTTCATCAAGCTAAACAACATCTTAAACGAGGAGGAAATATTGCAGAAGTGGTGGCCACCAATGCACTTGTATCCCCAACTACTCAAGCTGCCGCTGTTACACCTCAGGTACATCGCTCCGTTCAATTACAGCCGGAACCGGAAGTGGTCGATGAACATCGTCCACCTATCATCTATCGCCCGAAGCACCATGATTCGTTCCATGGTGCCGGAATCTTGGTCACCCATCATCCTCCCCCTCATCAATCTCACCACCCACATCACCAACAGAAACTACCCCCTCAATATAATCATTTACCAAGCTCGGCATATGATCGTCCACTTCCACCGCAACCAATGCTTTGAACCGATTCTCGACTTGAAGTGAAACCCACAAAATCAAACCACACCGCACCTCATCTTTATTGTTACACAAAGAAATAATAGTGTACAAAAAACAACATCTTCCAATTCTTAAATTTAATAATAGCATCTCTAAATCAACTCATAAAAAAAAAGCAAACCACTCTTCCCCATTTTCTCTTTTCCAGTATCCAGGGTATCTCCTTGTGTTGAATAGTTTAACTTGTGTGAGTTAAAATGTACATTTCTCATCAAGAAGCGCAAAAAGAGAAGCAGCAGAAGCAATCAAAAAACAAAACAAATAGTATCTTCATCGTAAATTTCCTTTTGTCATACCTATCTCTAGTGTACCCTTCCCCATCCCAAACAAACACCGAGATATATTTATCATGATCCATTTCTTTTTCCATTTTTTTTTATATAAAACATGTCTACCTTTACTTTTTTTTTTTTTGATTAATCCTGTTGTTGTACCATTTTCTCTTTTCTTTTTCTTTTTTCTCGCATGCTACAAGTTGACTTTCGTGAATTCATTCATTATTGATTCCTTCATTTTCTTATTTGATAAATAAAATAAATAAATAAACTAATTTCCCTCAGGAAATTTGTTTAATTAATCAATCAGTAAGCAACATACAACCAGCATAATGCAGGATGGAGATGATCACAAACAAACAAAAGTAGTGAAGAAAGAAACTCTCTCTTAGATGATATATGTAATTCGCCTCATATTGATGTAGGTGATCAATCACTATAACATCATGATTGTTTTTTTTTCTTTATGGCTACTTTGAGTTGGTATTATGATTTATGTGGAGAGTTTGTGTAAAGCTAGTATAATTTTAAAACTCAAGAGAAAATAAATTGATATGTATCAGAAAGATGGAGTTTCCTTCATCTTTCAAAAAAAAAATGATTAGATGATTTTCAAGATCCTACAACGTACATAATCAATAATACGACTGATTTTTAATATCTTTTCAGAGTATATGCATGCATACACCTCACATGTTTATACCGCTGTACATCAACAGATGATCACATGTAGACAGTTTCGTGTATGGACATAACGTATACTAAGTGATAGAAATACAAAAATATTAGCGAGTAAGAATAATTTAATCAAGTGAAGTATTCCTTCTTTGTACGACACCAGAAGAAGAAGCAAGAAAACAAAAGTGTCTAAAAGGGGGGATATCAAGTTGGTGGAGGAGGCAGTGGAAGTGGCCGATCGTTCAAATTAACAGGGGTCAAAGGCAAGTATTTGTTCTTATTGAGATGATCATGATGAGCACCTTCTATGTGAGAACCATTATTTCCGACCTGACAATTCACCAGGTTAGTGTACTTCTGATTCTGATTTTGGTTTTGATTATGATGATGGTAAACCACAGGTTGGCCGTATTGGTAAGTAGGAGGAGCGGGATTTTCGAGGTGGACTTTATGAACAGGGCGGTCGGATGGGTATATGGAAGGACCGGTCTGGTTGACATGGGTATTACCAGAATGGCCTATGATACGCTGGAGATGGTGTAAGTTATCGGCCGTCAACTCGGGCTTCCTTTCAGCTTGAACAGTCGGGTTGAGCATCTGATTATTACTGTTCAAGTTATTAAGACTCATACTGGCCACTGCATCAGCAATCGCCCCGCCCCTTTTAATCTTGTTCTTATTCTCCCATGTAGTGTTCGTATTCTTCCCGTTCTGAGCTTCTGAGCCGGTGGGTATAAGAGGCGGACCGGCTTTGATCGATTGGACCATCCCTTGCAGAGGCTTACTCAAGGGTACAAGCGTCGTGTCTTCTGCTTTCCGAGTCGAAGTTCGTATAAAATTCGCACTTAGTACTGCTACTGGACGCGGAGTTTCGCCAACAGTGTAGTCGACAAAACCTGGTGCAACTAAGACGATCCTAACTCAAAATTCGATTTCGCTTTCTGAAAGGAATGTGTTCAGCATTGCTCACGTGTATATTCATTTCCCGTGGATGCCTGTCTAACATAACTTCTCACATCTTTGCTAGCATCACACCGCTCGAGTGATTGTCGAATAGACTCGCATTGCTATCAAAAAAAATATCTCAGTGTCAGTGAGTCAAAATCCACCTGGCCCGAATCGTTTCTTTTTTACCTCATCTTCTGCAACACATATGGCAGATACGGCGTTCGCGTAATCCCAAAACGTGTTCCTGACGAAATCAATCCGATCTTCTTCGAGGTCTTGAATCAACTGTATAAACAAGATACTATATCTATCAGTTCAATAAGCTCTCATCACTAACTTTCTTTGCACAACATAAACTAACGTCACAAAATGATTTCCATTGGGTGTTCCATTCATTTATCGTTTCTTGGAGGTTTCTGTTGTGACTTCGGTAGTCTTTTTCTGTAAAGAGATATGATTGAAAGCACGGAATTAGTTACCGTAAGTGTATATATAAATGATTGTTTGAAGTTCACTGACCAGTCAGTTTGATACTCATGTTAACTTTATCGAGCTTGTTGGACACCTTATCTGAGTCGCGTCCTTGTACGAGTTGAAGTTGAGTAAGATAACCAGTCGTCGAAATCGCATCTGATTCGAACTTCCTCCTAGCCTATCATTCATAGCATAGAATTTTTCAATTTTATTTATTAATTTCAGTCAAAGGTATTTTTGTCGTCAAGTAATCTGTTGCTTTTTTTTTTGAGGTGAGATGAAACAAACCTTTTCGTGGAGCACTTGTAAATCAATCAGGTTTTTACGTAATTTTTCTACCGTAGCTTGGGCCTTGAAAAGCAAGTAACATAGGGCAGGATCAGTTTAATATGTCTAAATATGAATCAATTGAATGAGAGCATACATTTTTCTTAACCAAATCACGCGAATTGATAAAAGTGGCAAATTTTCCATGGAGTGCAGTTTTGAAGGTACCCGAGAGTTCGGCATGACAATGGGCGGATTTCTCGGTACTAATTCGAATAGAGTCCAATGCGGATCTCAAGCCTAGAGGTTCTAGATTTGTAGAACTAGTAGCCAGGACGGGAGATTTACTGAGTCTGAATAATTTTTTCGAGTATTCGACTTCGATCGCTGATCGTTCCTTGTACCACGTCTTAAGATCCTCCAACATTCTTGAAGACTGTTTGACGCGAGAGATCAAGACGTCGTATCCGTTTTCGCCCCAGAACGCATTACAGAAATCGGGCGTGGTCGTTGGCGATCCCTCTTGAGACCTGTGAATTGGATTATGCTGCGTCTGGCTGGCAGTCCACTCATTGTGGCTATTGTGCTCGGCTGGGGCTTGGGGGAACTGGAGATGGACCTTGGTGAGCAGGTTTGCTAGTCTGGCCATCCCACCTGCGTTTGCTACTCAGTGGGCCTGCTGCAATTTTTTTTTTTTGATGTCGATCGACCAGAAGTGGCGGGACACGCGACGCGCCGGTGCTTAGTCAGCTGGCATCACCAGGATGCAGTCAAAACCGTCTAAGGGCATACCTGCCTACGGGCAT
>LUKR01000532.1:0-19143 GCA_019395275.1 Puccinia brachypodii | reverse complement strand
AAATGTGAAATGTGAAAAAACCTTTTTTGAAATCTGTTTCTGCCCTGGGTTTCTGGCAATTAATTTTGTTTTGCACATTCAAGATTTTCTTTTTTCAATGCCTGAGTTTAATCCTTCCGATTTGTCATCAATCCATCCCGGCCAACTACCACCACCACCATCCATCCATCCATCCCAACCTCAACACTGCCACATCAATCTAATCAGAACAGCCAACACAACCTCCGTCTATCCCCAATACATGTGAGTGGATTACCTAAGCTATCTCCATCTCTCCAGCAATATATATATACAGATGTTAACACCAAGTGATTCCCTCTCCTACCTCCAATTATAGAGCACAAATGGTTTTCTGATCCTACAAACCTGGGGCCAAGACCACAGTGGTCCGTATGCTAGCCCAGGGGCACTTGTTTGACTATATCCAAGCCACCCTTGGCAAGCAAATCTCGCGACAATCCTTCAATTGCTGGTAGGCCCTGTACAAGGAGAAGCAATGTGTGATTTGGGACCCCAAGGCCGACCCGATCTACTCACTTCTGAAGACAAGAGCTTCATGACCGAATTGGTTGCTGCCAAGCCAGGCCTCTTTCTAGACAAAATCCGTGAGAAAGTATATGACCACTCAGGCACCTTGGTCAGCATTGAGACCATCTACTACTGTCTCAACAGGAGACTTGGTATGACCCTCAAGAAAGCTGAAGTTTACAACATTTGCAAGAGCCTTATTCAAAAGTACAAATTCATTGACCAGATGGAACCAATTCCAGCTGAGTTTCTTGTGTTCACAGACAAAAGTTCAGTCTGCGGTAAAGAACTTCTCTGAAAATTCTCAAGGGCTGTAAAAGGCAAAAGGGCCCTGAACTACCAGCACAACAACAATCCGGAGTGATACAGTTTGATACCTGCCATATCAATCTACGGCATGATTGCATTGACAATCTTGGATGAATGTGTTGATTGAAAGAACTTTGAACACTTATTGAAGTGGAATCTGGTTAGTTTCTACATCTGTTTGGCATCCTACATCAATTCATCCAACAAAACCCCACTGCAGCTCCCCAGGATGAATTGGTACCCAGACGTGGACAGCATCCTGGTCCTCAATAATGCCCGGGTCCACAAGGGTGGTCGCATTCCTCATCTTTGTTTGGAGGCGGGGATTAGGGTGATGTATCTCCCACCCTATTTCCCTGAATTAAATCCAATAGAGATGTGCTTCTCAGTTGTGAAGGCTCACTTGCGGAGAACTCAAGCCCTGGTCCAACAATTTAATGAGATCAAACAGATATGTCAAGTGGCTGACCGAGTCATCACACCACAACTTTGCAAGCAATTGTACCAACACGCTGGATACTCATGTCCCAATGAAACTTATGAATCTGCAGTCATTCACAAGAACTACGATGGACTATTTAATCAGAATCAATAATCAACCATCCACTTGTTCTTATTTTTCCTTTCTTACTTTTGTTTCTTCTTTTCATTTTTGTTTTCCTTTCTTTCTTTAGAATCAATGCATTCTTGTATTGTATCCTGAGTACGACTTCACCGCTACCATCACATTTTTTCTGGCCTGTAACTTTTTGTATCCTACCAACTTGATCAACAATTAATGTGAACAGTTTGATCTCAAGATGGGTTGTACAACTATCAATATGGTGTTGCAAGCCAGTCTGGGCACAGGCCCAAGTTGGGCAAAAAAGAGGCCAAGCGGGCTTGGCCAATCCCAAACCCCGCGTGGCGCCCTCTAAACCCAACTTGGCCTGTGATCAACCCTTGCTTGGCACCTCCCCAAGTTGGAGGGGGTCGGGCCAAAGCCTCGCTTGGCCGAGCCCAAGCCAGGGTGCCACGCGGGCCAAAACCCGCAGTGGGGTATGTACGGGTATGCTATAGGGGCCGGTTAGGGCCCGTTGGTGTTGGGCTTCTGATCGGCCAACAGCTTGGGTTCGGCCAAGCCAGACTTGGGCCTGTGCCAAGATCTGACCCCCGCGCGACCTGTCAAATCAAGCCCCCTGGGCACTGGCCCAAGCCCCGGTGGCACTTGGACACGCGGGTCTTGGGCCAGTGCCCAGACTGGCTTGCAACACCATATCTTTTTCATAGTGTGCAATAAGAGAATCATTCTCTTGTTCTCTTACAAATAAAAAGAGACAAGTTTGAAGAAAAAGAGGGTGAATGATGAAGAAAAAGAGAGTGAATGAATGATAGTACAAATGGTACAGGGTAGAGTGAAGAGTCTTAAAATTTGCTAAATAGGTGTGATACATAAGGAGAAGGAGCATGCAGTACAAGTCAGTTGAGGTTAGAGGGTCAGTTGGCTGATTTGAGGTGCTTGGTAAAGCTTGAAACGTTGTCTTGGAGCCAAAGGACAAGGCCTAATTCCAGATCAAAGGCAAGGAGGGATTTGTTGTTCAAACTAACTGACCCAAAGGTTAAATAAGAGACAAACCCGTGGGTCCTGAGTATACCACTGACGTTTCTGACTTTGTTGGAGTCTCAGCCAACAAAGGCAAGGTATTCCTCAATGTTATCAGCGCCAACAATTTGGGGCGAGTTGCAAGGACCACCAGAGCAAGTGTTTTCCCAATTTTGGGCTCTCTCAGCTCGGTTGGAAGCTGCTTGTTCAAGAAACACAGCCAGTGCAGATGAAATCAGAGCCAGTTCTGGTGCGGGTTGAGCAGGGGGAGGAGGTTGGACTACAGTCACCTTTTTTTTTGGCTGACTTGTATTTCAATTTGGATGGGGGCAATAAAAGGGATATCCCACTCTTCTTGGCCACCTGCAAAATGATCCACTTTGTAAGCAAAAAGTAGCCATAGCTATATGCCTAAATCAACTCACCAATGCATCAGCCCAAATGCATACTTTACCTGCCAATAAGGGGATGTACTTGGTGACATTGGTAGGATGCAGGAATGCTGGGAATTGCCAATTGTAGTTAATGTTGATACTATATTTATCATAAATCCTGCTCATGTAGAGGTCAGAATCAAGTATAACTGAGCCCTCATCTTCTGAAGGCATTGAGTTTTCCTCATCAGGGTTATTAGATTGTTGGTGGCTGGGCTCCTTTGTTGTCTCAGTGGCTTCAAGTCAGACATTAATTTTGGCAACAAGGTTGGCATCTTGAGCTGTACTCTTCTTTTGCTTTGAGTTGGCTTGACTAAGATAGACGGCCCCCTCTTGCGGAGGTGGAGATTTTGTTTTTGTAAACTTTGCTGATATTGCTTCAAACCATTCTCAAAACTTGATTGAACGGGATTTGGGAAACCTGCTGTTGTGGGGGATGAAAGCCTCCCAGGTGATGCACGTAATTCTGTTCCTTCCTGCCCTTGCAATTGTTTTATTGACTCCAGGGAGTGGTTTGTTGCAGGCCGAACCAACAGCTGTCTTGAATTCCTCAAACAAAGTGATGTTAGGATTGATGTTGATACAAATCAATGGCACACTATTTGACTTGACCAATTTACAATTGTACTTTTGCCCTTGTTGTCTATCTTGCAAGTACAGACAATAGGTGATGATGCAGCTGAAAAGCAATCAAGTTAGCTTGAGGAACCTTGCAGCACCACATTGACAGGAGGAGGAGGGAGAGATTTGGACTTACTATCACAGGCTCTGGACTGGGTGATGGAGACATTCCAACCAGAGGCAAAGGTGATTTGATTTGTTGAATAGGTGAACCAGGGGCTAGTGACTTGGTGTCGTGAGAGGAATCAGTTGTGTCAGGTTTGTTGCTACCTTGGGTGTGGCTTGCCAAGTTGAGATACATGTTGACCATGCTCTGGTTAGCCCTCCTAGAAGGCATGACTGATTAGATTGATGTGGCGGTGTTGAGGTCAGGATGGTGGTGGTAGTAGTTGGCCAGGATGGATCAATGACAAATTGGAAGGATTAAACTCAGGCATTAAAAAAAAAGAAAATCTCCAATGTGCAAAACAAAATTAATTGCCAGAAACCCAGGGCAGAAACAGATGTCAAAAAATGTTTTTTCACATTTCACATTTTACTTTTCTGTGAACTGTCCAAGGTTAGTCGCAAACACAATATGTTATGGAGGCACTGAGCCGACAATCTGGCCCAAAAAATTTACAACTAGGAGGATTGATGTTAAATTTGTGCGATAAAAGTTTCTATTTCTATTTATAAGTCTGTTGAGCAAGGCTACCAGACTGATGCTAAGTATAATGATGTGTAGATACGCAATGATGATAATATAATGAGATGAGAATTTTTACAACAGCTGGGTTGGGCAGCCCTATATTTATACCAATGCCCGATGGACGTGTGTATGCACACGTCCCCTAGGTCCTCCTTGCCGGTCAAAACACCAGCTAGCCTTCTCGGTGTGCTGCACTTTTCTCAGCTGGTACTTTCCAAGAGTGACTCGGTGTCTTTTCAATCTACATCCTTTGGCCCATTGGGCTTTTCTCTTGTGGATACTTAGGCTCCGCAATGCCTTTAGCTTTTCAGCTAAAAGCATTGCATTCCTGTCTATCAATGCTGCTTGCTTCTCATTTGTACTCGCCCCAAGCTGAGTACGTGCTTTCTGCTTCTTTCTTTGCTTGAGTGCTATCCGAGCATGCTCGACATGCTCCCTTTCTTGTAGTTTGGGTAATTGGGGGTTGTCTATGTCAACTTGATGTGCGCGGATTGGACTGTTCTTTTGTGACATCTGGCTTGACTGGTTGTGTCAAGAGCACAGTGATGTTTGCTGAGACTGTATTCTCAACAATTGAAACCCCCTGACAGAAAGGCCACAAAGGGGTGAATCCCCCGCCATACCAGCCAAAAAAATATTTGGTGACTCAGGCTGTACAAGGGACGCAGAAGACCTGAGATGATACTTCTGACAAACTTGGACTAGTTCATATGTGTCCACATGTGTGTGTCATTGGGTTCCAACTCCCAATCCATATGACAGAGTTGTCCACTTGTAACACTCTATTATATCTAAAATCCCATTTGTTATTTGACCAGAGTAACCTCTTACCTCCATGTGCTATATTTTCACCGGAGTCACCTTACTTAACACTTCTTTCTCTACAAGACTATCCCTACTATGTGTAACTATCTATGAAAAGAAGCTAAATATTTTAAGTTTAAAATAACATAGAAATTAACATCTATATTTCAAAAACTTAGGTTGAGAGTTTTGACACAATTTTGAATTGAGAATTTTCCAGATTCAGAGGTGAGGTATCTAGATAAAAGAAATAATTTAAGGAAGATTGTAGAAAATCTAGCCGAGTCTCACATTCCATGTAAATCATTTTAGAAAATTCTAGAAAATCTGTGTAAAGTCAGTTGTCCTTAGAATATTTAAGTTGCTCATTTGTAGCCTTGAAGGAATTTCTCCTTGTGGCAGAATTTTTGTTTCTCCCATTATCAATTCTTTTCCGCTCTCATTCTCAAATAAAAGAAATCCAAAATTAAAAATCTTATTAAACCCAAGTTATCCGTGAAAACAACCCCAGAAAATCCTGAAGTCCCTTGAAAAGTTAACCTCCTTAGCTTGTCTCTTGCGAGGTTTGGAATTCCTAGCTTGTCTGAGAATTCCAAAAGGGGGCTTGTTTCTTACACTATGCCTTCTTTTGGAGACAAATTCAAACCTATTGTCTTCAATTTAATCCAATCAGGATGTAATAATCATTGAATACCTGCGTTTTTGCAAGAGAATCACTCCATATCTATCTCAGAAAGAACACTCACCCGAAGAAAAGCTGATTGGGATTTGAATAAACATGCAATGCGACAAACAAAGCAACTTGAAGAAGATATTCAAAGATACTTCCATCAAGGATTATCAACCTTTCTGTTGATACATGCAATACAAGGAAAACTATGGAAGACGGCTTGACAGGTGGCTCAAACGGTGTTACAGGTGTATCTTCGGGTGTCCATTTTGCCAGTGGGTGGCAATAACTGGGTAATGGCCAGTATGGCTGGCCAAAAGGCGCCACCATGACTATCTTGGCGGGTGCGCACCATATTTTTGGCAATTTTGGCCAGATTGTCGGCTCAGCGCCTCCATAATATGTATATATAATGAATAATACTGGCAGTGGAGGAATAATTGCCTGAATCAACCAATTTCATCCAATATTTTGCTGGCTAGCTTGTCACATGTGTCAGTTCTGAAATGAGAGCTAGATTCACAAAGAGAGAGCTTCTTGAAGACATTCTTGTGTCAATCTCAACCTTATACTACAAACCTTGATGAATTTCCTCCAGAGGAAATTGATCAAAAAACAAAAAGACATTTATCAAACATATCTTCCACAAGAAAAAGCAGAAAACACATATTTGATCAATCTTCTCTGGAGGAAATCTATCAATGTCTGTAGTGAATTAATAGATTTGTTTGGGTAAGTTCATGTGAACAGAGTTGACCCAGCTCAAGCCTCATGCTGAGACAAGAAAAGGAATCGACGACGTGTGACCAAGTGTGACAGGCTCGCATACATCCTGCGCACCCTCAAGATGCCGATTTCCTTGATGACGACTCAAATGCCAAAAGCATTCAATCGCTCGATATCCATCAGATTCAGACGGACTCCCTTGACCACCATTGGAAATGTGAGCCGACTCTGTTCTGCAAGTGCTTCTTTACTACCAGGCCATTCTCCTGCTTCAAGTACTTCACTAGCCGGAAGAGCACCACTATCGAGCCAGGTCTACAGTTTACGCGATCGGGAATGCGAATGGCTCGAGATCCCTGCTGGTCATTCGGAAGGTCACAAGGATGTTTACGAACGTATGGATTTCGTATTCTACCCGAAATTCCTGAACGATCAAGAACAAGACTTAATTCTCAATCACAGTTTACTTCGACTAGACAAGATGGAGAGGCCCCGAGCCAAAAAACGAGGCCATCTTGTAGCAGTCGAGGGTAAGCAATCAGCGACAGGAGCGCCGGACAGGTTTCGGGCCGAAGAGGAGTACTCGTTTGAAGCTGGACATTTCGACGAAGTCATTTCAGGTTATCGCGAGATGCAGGTAGCCCAATTCATCAACAACATCCCGAGCTCCGACCCCTCTAGATCATCAGATACGACTGGCTGTAACGAATCACTCGAGCTCATCCTGGCCAGACTTCAAGCCCTTCTGCCCGAGTCCACCCGCCCTCCTCTGATCCATCTCCTCCACCTTTCTTCAAGAGGTAAAATCGATCCACACGTCGATAATCTAGAAGCATCAGGTTCAACTATCGTCGGACTTAGCTTGGGTAGCACTCGAGTCATGCGTCTCGGTCATAAATCCGTTCCCGTCGATGCCCATCTGAAAGTACTCTTACCTCCTGGAAGCGTTTATATACAACGGTATATATGATTCCCTATGTTCATCTCTAGTTCATCCACTGATAGCTTCGTTTTTACCCTTCCCATTTAAATCAACCTATTCAGTGACTCCGTGAGATACAACTTACAACATTCAATCCCAGTCGATGACTATTTCAAAGGTCGACAGATCATCGGCGCACAACGACTGAGCGTGATGCTAAGAGTAAGAGTTCCCTTTCTTTTCTTTTTCTCTGTCAATATTTCTTTTCCCGGAGAAAAAAGTTCGTGACTTGGATTGAAGTTAACCGTCGCTGTTCTGTCTGTTGATCATCAACTTACCCTAGAACCAGCACTGAAACGAGAAATTATGCGCTGCGATGGGTGAATGAGAGTACAGGCCATAAACACGGCAGGTTTGGCGACTGGAAGATTTGCAGATGGGACAACTAATAAGCTTGACGCTAGAGCTCATGAGCGGCCCAACAATCCAGGGACGCTTGGGTGGTGTGAAAGACCAAGCAATAGTTCCTCTTGGGAAAAAAGACGTTTTATCCAAGGTACACTCGCCGGGAAGACTTGAGCTTGGTAAAGGAGCCATGCGGGATGCATAATCGATACAATTAGAACTCAAGCTTCGCTGCATAGCCATCTGATGTGCGTAGGCAAGACACCCGACTCACTCCCCTGAAATAGAAGTTATCCGAAGCGTATGGTGGTTTGAAAGCGTGCCGTTTCAAGAGGCTCCATGTAGTTAACGGGGGGGAACGCGACGCCGCCTACTCAGCCTCGGACAAGGGTGTACCTTTTATATACTCTACCGTTAGTCCGACATCAAAACTAGAGCCTTTTGGTTCGATTGAGCAGATTACACATCGAGCTTAACTAATCCTCTCCGAGGAGACGCTTACATCCAAAGTCCCATGCGAGGCTCAACGTAAATGAGATTTCCTTGAGAAAAAGTCAAAACTTGTGTTTGAAAATTGTTATAAAAAGAGCAGCATATTTTGATGCATTTCTGAATAGGCAGTTTTGTAGCCTGCCATCTTGGCTTTCATTTCAACTCCTTTTTACCCTTGTTCATCCAGAAAAATCTGTTATATTCCATTTCTTGTATCAGATGGACATGATTTTGCAATCCAAAAAAAGTAGGAGTTTTGCATTGGTCTGGAGAGCCTCCTGTGGGTTTTGATCTGTTCCTCTGAGAACCCATACTATCTGATTCCCAATAGAAATCCATTCGTGTTGGCTTGCACAGGTTCTCAGTGATCAGCATATTTATGTGATTGTCTGACAGCTACTGGGATAATCAGGTTAACACATACACATTGTATGTTTGATCAAACTATGCTTTTGATGCCAGATAACTATCCTGTGAAAACAGGGCTGGGGCAGAGTGGATTGTCTACAGAATTCACATATTCAAAGCAACTTTCTTGGGAATTGAGGAAGATTTCCAAGAATTGAAACTGGGTAGGATAATGTACAAGTCCATGTGGTTCCATTGGTGCCAGGGGCCTGACCAATGGAGTAGTGGAAGTGGGTGCAATGGGGGGTGAGGAGGTGATCTCAGCCAAATGGCTGGACTTTGTTGGGTGAAAGAGTTGACTTTAGATGCAATTCCCTCCTTTGGAGGTGCTTTGTGCCTCCTTGGAGGGACTTGTGTTAAGTTTGATTACACATAGGCTGCTGTCAACCTCACAATATTCCTATTATCAATGTAGCAATTATGTGCATATTGCAATTTGTGTGTCTGTCAGATGTGCCAAATTTGATACAATGCCTTGGTTATATAACCAATCAGTAACATATGTTATGCATTGCTTGAGCATTGGTCAGAAGCAGTACTTTTCAGAGAGCAAGCTGCTGAAGGGAGCCTGCTGCTGGGTAGGAAAACCTTTCCCTCTTTGTTGACAACAAGATCAAATGAGGTTGCCCCACACTCAGGTCCTGATCCATAATCTTATCTTAGAGGCCCTTGAAACTCAAGTTGGGCCCATGACCAAGATTACTTCTTGCGTGAGCCCTTTCACTTGACTTTTTGGATGGCTAGAAGAATGGAGATCATTGATTCCATGGGTGTATCCATGGTGTTGCAAAGTCAGAAAACCATCCACATTAAACTTGAGTCAACTTTATACTTAATTTTAAATATTCTTTGAACACCTCTTGGCCATCCTTCTTTTTCTTGAAGGGTTTATATTGATTTAATTTGTAGCTCAAGAGTTTCAGTTGCCTAACCCTCAAATGAATGATACATTCCTCATATGTAGAATTAAATAGTATTAAATGTTATTTTTTACCAAATAGTGTTGAATTGAGAAAACATACCTCCAAGCTATCTTTTTACTATTTAATTGAGATTCATTCCAGGTGCATGTAGTTTCATCTTAGGGATATGACCAGTTAACCTCATCTTATTGATACAATAGAAGTAAACTTGATGGGGCAATGCAATATAGTATATTGGATAACTCAGCTTTGGTGTACCATTCACGTTTGCCTAGAAGGAATCCATCAGAGCTGACCCAATGGAATTTATTTTTTGTTGTTGCTTGGAGTCATCAGTGAATTGTAAAAAAAATCACACTTCTCTTGACTATAAAGTATGGAATTGAGAGAACAACTCTTCAATCCTTCTTTGGGATGTTTCATGAAGGTTTTGCTACAGCAGTTCAGCTTCACTACAGGTAGGAAAACAGCCCTTTTGTGGGGCATCAAGAGTCAAGTTGACAGTACATATTTTGGATAAAAGCTTGGCGGTGGAGAGGCAAACTGAATATTCAAAATGCACTTTTTTTCGAAAATCGAACTTTCCGAATGGCCAGCTTCCACCCAGAGACTTGCTACGAAGCTATCGAACAAATAACGAACAATTCACTAAAATGACTCGACCACTCAAGCGGACGAAGCGGAAGGAGAGTGCGGAGGCAGAAGAGCCACGATTTGACGATAATGAACCGATAGGAGAGTTTGATGAGGTCGAAACGGAGGAGACAGAACTGCCGATCCCGTCGTTTGAGATGGGGACCGACTCAACCAAACCGACGACGTTCGATAAATTACCTTGGAAGAAAGTGAAACTCCCTGACTTCTTGGGAGATGGACTATCATTCGATCCTGATGGTGGTGGTTTATTGGGATTAGAAGAACTCGATGGTTCAGTTTGGGAAGATATTAAACAATCTAGTCGAAAACGTAACCTTGATCAAGTCGAAGAAGGAAATCAGTCAGAGCTTGAAAGGAAAAAAGATCTCGAACAGCTGCCTCAATCCGCTCAAGAACCTACTACTTCTGAAACCACACCAAGTCAAACCACAATTGATAAAGAACTGAGAAAACAGGCTAAGAAGGTGAGACTGGCTAAACTGAGACAACTCAAAAAGGACGCGCAAGTCGACAAGCCTGTCCTCGCCCCCAAACCTGACTCTGTCAATGACATCAAAAAAGGCTCAAAACAAAGAGAGATTGAAGAGGTGGATGATGAATTAGAGGACGTTGATTGGGCTGCCACTGCCGATCTCGATGGAATGTCAGATATGGAAAAAGATGTCGATAATCAGTTGATTATGCTTCCCTTCGATGGTGAGTGTTTTTTTAATCTTATGGCCCGTCCAATCTAATACAACGATGGTTTAACCTCTCTTCCAACCGATCTGCAGATTCACTTTTGCCTGCATGGTCACATCTCAAGCTAGCCAGCCCGATCAAACGTGCTCTCTACCATCTCTCATTTACTAAGCCGACAGCTGTCCAGGAAGCCAGTTTACCAATCTCACTCAGTTCTTCCGATTCACCACGGGATCTAGTAGTGATTGCAGAGACTGGCTCGGGGAAGACACTGGCGTATGCTCTTCCGATCCTCAATTCACTGATCCAGTCATCACCTTTACCCATCTTGAAGTCAAGTCCACAAGTTCTGCCGATCGTCACACTAGTCTTGACGCCCACCAGAGAGTTATGTCTGCAAGTCAAAACGCACATCGATACGTTCCTGAAGGCGATGTGTAGCGATCCGTCACAAGGAGGAGAGAGCGATGAGGGCTCTAAAAACCGCACGGGGATCACGGCAGTCTCCATTTGTGGCGGGATCGCGATCGCGAAACAACGTAAACAACTCGAACGAAGCAAAAAACTGATGGAACCTGGGAAAGGTGGGCTAGGTTGTATCGTCATCGCCACGCCCGGTCGGCTCTGGGATATGATCCAAAGTTGGGACGAGTTCGCGGAGGGTATTAAACGGAAATTGGAGTGGTTGATTATCGATGAGGCTGATAAGATGGTCGAAAAAGGCCACTTTGATGAGCTCGAAAAGATCTTGAAGTTGTCCAATCGTCCCCAACATCGTCGTTCTCGACAAGCTGTCGACGATGTCGATGACTGGGAAGATGAATGGAGTTCTAAGGCGACTAATGTAGATAATTTTATTAAAGAGAAGATCAGGACGATGGTCTTTTCAGCCACGATGGATAAAAACTTGCAAATTAATTTAAAGAAGAGATCTTTAAAGAGAAAACCTCAATCTAGTGTGACTTTAGTGCCTTCATCTACCCCCATCGATCCGATGCAAGATTTATTAGAACAGATCGATTTTAGAGACCCGCAGCCTGAATTGATCGACTTGACTCCGAAGGGGAGGATGGTCGGTGGGCTCAAAGAATGTAAAATCGAATGCGTACTTAAAGATAAAGTAAGTTATTTACCCCCAAAGCTAGCCAGAACTGAGCTAACTTTTTCTTTTCCCTTTTCTTTTTTCTACAAAGGATTTATATTTGTTGCACTTCATGTTACGATACACGGGTAGGACGATAGTTTTCCTATCCTCGATCTCGGCGCTTCGAAGGTTATCGCCAATGTTGAACCTATTACTACCGGACTCTACGATCCTGACGTTACATTCAGAGATGCAACAAAGGTCGCGATTAAAATCACTTGACCGATTCCGATCGAGCACGAATTCGATCTTGTTATCGACTGATGTAGCTGCGCGAGGATTGGATATTCCACAGGTAGACCATGTAATCCATTACCAGGTCCCTAGATCTTCCGATTGCTACGTTCATAGATCTGGGAGAACTGCTAGGGCTGGTAAAGGAGGGGTAGCGTTAGTTCTTATCGCTCCAGATGAACTGAAAACATGGAAAAGTTTGATAAAGAATTTGGGTAGAGGTTCGTCTATAATCCTATCCTTCTTGTTTTCGGATTGTTTAAAACTAACCCGATCTCGTCATTCTACCCCCTCTCTCTCTCTCTCTCTCAAGTGGACGATTTACCTTCCCCTCCAATCGAACATTCGATCTCTAATAAGTTGAAAGAGTTATTAGAGTTGGCTAGGAAAATCGATAATCTTGAACATAAATCTACTAAACAATCTCATGAAGATAATTGGATTAAGAAGACGGCTGAGGTGTTGGAGATTGATTTAGATCACTCTGATGATGATGAGTGAGTGCTTTTTATTTATCTATTGAGATTTCTAAACAAGAAAGGGCAAAAGTAAAGTTATACGTGTGTTATTTGTTTAGGTCTGTTGATAATGGATCGAACTCGAAGAAAAGTGGTGATGGTCATAGTAGTAGACAAAATAAAACCCTAACAAAAGCTAAACTATTAAGGGCCGAACTAAGAGAGAAACTAAACGACCCCTTAATAATCAAGAACAGTTCATTAATCATTAGATCAAAAACTAATCCCAAGCAACGGGAGGGGGATAAGAAAAAGCGGAAGATTAATAACTGTTTTATTAAGGATCACAAAGTGATTGAGAATTTTTTGGCTCATTCCAATCATCCAAATCTTGTTGGATTAGATTCTTCAGTTAATGCTTTAAATGAACTCTCTTAAAACTTTGTACTTTTTTTCTTTTCCTTGGTCAAATCTGATTTGGTTTCTAAAAGCATAGTTTTTTTTTAAGAAACTTGTATAGTTTTCTGTCGAAGAGGTGTGTGAATACCGGGAGGGTAAGGAAAAAAAGAGAGGGGTAATATCCGACCACCCCAGGACTCGAACCTGGAATCTCCTGCTCGCGGTCCGGATCGGATCGTAGGCAGGCGCCTTGACCATTGGGCCAGGCAGCCGATGACGTCGAGCCCCTCTAACTGATCATAAACCCCCTCGAGGGATACGGTAAGCCCCCTCTGACTGGCTGTAGCCCCCCCTGAGGGATACGGCAAGCCCCCTCTTGGCTGATCTTCCATCGATCGAAAAAAAGAAAAAAGGAAGAAAAAAGGAAAAACCAAGAATAGTTAGAATGAACCAGCCAGAATTTCCAGCAGGACTGAACGAGCAACTACTCAGGCTGGACAAGAACTACAACGCATTCAGAAACGCACTCATCCTCAACGAACCAACGAAAACACTCAGGGAGGAACTCATACTGACCATCAACAACACAACAACAGACATATTCCCACTCAAACTAGAACGAAAAGTAAGAACTCATCCACACTGGAAACAAACAAACTGACTGACTTCACTCACTCTTACAGAGATCCAGGCAACGAATCGACGGCGATCGGAACCAGAACCCAAAAGCTGCCAGGTCGAGCAACTCATCAGCCGGGCTACTCTCGAGGCGAGCATCTCAGATCGCAATCAGCTCACCAATCAACTCAAACTCAACCCCTAACAGTACCAGCAATACCAGTCTGCTCGGAATACTCAGTCCACCCATCTACACCGATCCTCATTATTTCTCAAATCAACCACAACAGTTCCATCCACTATCACTAACACCATCATCAGATTCTCCCAATTCTACCTTCCATTATCAACATCATCATCATTCAACTCACTTCTCCATCTTAGAGACTCCCCTCATCTCCCCCCATGATCTCTCGATCAGTAATGACCACCAACTCCAAACGCAACCCACCACAACTGGGAACTTGACAGGTTGAGCAAAATTTCCTTCTTCTTTGCAAACCAGCTGGTACTGAGATCTCATATTTCTTCTTCTTCTTAGATCCAAATGACCCACAGAATCATGTGAAATCAAACTCCTTACACGTCCAACTATCTGGTATCATATCTGATCTAGGATACCACCCACAGCAGCTCTTACCACCCGATCCAAAGATGAACACAGTCAATCTAGAGCCTCCACTACTACAGGGGGGAGGAGAATCACCGGAGCTGGCCATTGAATCAACCGTCGATCGAGCACTCGATCATCAACTTCACATGCGCCCACCATCCGATCGTCCGGCCAAGTTCAGATTCGGCGATCCTTCTCCAAATACGATCATCCCCGGCGATCCTACTCGTCCTGTCGTCGCTCGCTCTTCTCCCTCCCGCCCTTTGGTCCGACGTCACAGTAAATCTTTCACCTCTTCAAGGATCTTTGGATCAGGTCACTTTTCTCTTTCTCCCTTGAGATGAGCTTCCTCTGACCCGCCCATAAGAATTTTTTTTGGGCTGAATCTCTTTGCGTGTATCTTCTCCTTCAAGACCTTCATTCATGTTCTAGGTTATCCGCTGAAGCCACCAATAACAAGCTTCCAACAACACCCTATACCTTCACATCTCCATCACACTTACCAGCCGGTACCCGAATCAGTCTATCATCTCTACCACCATCGACCGGTCCATTTGCGAGTTCGACCATAGAATTGAGCCAAGATGGATCACCGCAAGATGAAATCATGCGAGATGGTATGGCTTGCGTCAAGCAAGTCTCAATCGACCCTTCATTACCCCCACCGTCATCGTCAACCGACCAGATATCCTCCTCCCGTCCGATCAACAATTCACTCCAAGATCGATCTCAGATCACGGCCGCCCGTTCCCGAGCGGGAACCATGGAATCTCAACATGGACAGTCTAGTGGCTCGGGTTTCTTGAACCTGGATGAAGAGACAACTACCCAGCCTGGTGGTCTCGAGGAATCGTCTATGGCTAGTTGTTCTATCGATCCCCCGACGCTTAGTCATCCACTTTCTCCGCCTACGTTACAATCTACGATCTGTCTTACAACCGAACCTTCACTTCCCCCGGATACCACGAAAATGACGACTAGTCGGGAAGACGATCAGGGGATTGGTGCTGGTTCGACAATCGCCAGAGTCCCATCTCCTCCCGTTAATCGGCAGATGGGCGCCGCTTCTGCCGGCGTTAGTTCTGAACTGGCTGCCCAGTTCGAACCTATTTTCAATAATTGGTTGGGGAGATTATGCTCTGATCGTCAGTTTTATTATATCTCTCTTCTCTGTGATGAATGAAAAAGAGTATTTGGTTTTGAAATCGTTTTCTTCAAAAAAAAAAAGTGGATATGAAAGATTCAAAAGGAGAACCGATCCATCAAACTTTAATGGCTCGTAAGATGCAAAGATTAGAAGAATCCGTAGATTTTAGACCTTTTAAATTTAGGATTCAGGCGTTCACAAATTCGTTCTTTGAGGAACTCGTTCGTAATGGGTTTCTGGAAAAAGATTTACCTATGAAAAAAGTTTCGTGTTCCTTCCCTTTCATTTTTTTGTTGGAAAGAAAAGGAAAGGTTTTTGACTTTGGATTATTGTTTTTTTAGGTCAGACAGTATCTTTGGTCTCAGTCTTGTATTTCTAGGTTTAATGAAGAAGGTAAAAAAGCAAAGTAAGAATTCTCTACTGCACACGTTCATCAGAAACAAGGAACCTTATGAACATTTCCGTTGTGTGAAAAGATCAAAAGGAAACCATGTATGGCATATAGAGGCGAAGAAGATGATGAACGGACAATGGAGATTCTTACATTTTCAAAGGAAGATTATCGGGACCCCGATCCCGGAAGCTTATGTCGGGCTCAAATGGACATGGACAGCTAAAGTATGGGATCCTCAATGCTCTGCTCAAAATATCAAGGCCACTTTCTCCTCTCCTTCTAATCATAACCCGGATTGGTTGTCTTGGAGAGGTAATACTTTGTCCGGTATACCCCCCTCTGATCATCTCGGTAGATCTTTTCTTATTCGCGTTCATGCCATTACTAATCATCACTCCAAGCCTTCAAATCTTGAGCTCTCTTTTCGGATCTCTGTTAAGTCTCCGGATGAAATGGGTAATTATTTTCCGATCCTTTTGAATCTATGTATGCATGTATGTATGCATTGATACGTTCGTGCTCTCTCTCCAAGTTACGAATCGCAAGAATCGTAAACCTATAGAATCTCAAATGACAGCCGCACATCTCGACTCGAATATCCCTCAACAAAATTCTTCTGAGCAAATCTCGTTAGAGACCACGCCGACTCAATCACCCCCAGATCTTTCAGGTTTAATGGCGAGTGGTAGTTTGAGTAATCTGGAAGTAGTACCGAACCGGATGATACTCTCCTCATCAGAAGGCAATAACAATGTTCATCATCATCCACGATCGTCTGCTTATAACAAAAACTGTCAACTCCCTAGCCTCTCGCGTACCGATTCTAGTGAGAGTGTACCAATCAGCTCACCCTCCCTGGAAGAGCCTCCAGGAACAAGGCCAATCACTTTCGAGGGAATCTTGACCGAGAATAGTTGCTTGATGCATGACTTCGGTACTGCTGTCCTCAAGGAAGATGAAAATCTGGAATTCGATTCCGTTCATGCTGCCGATGTCTTGAATGGAATGATGGCTAACACCCCAACGCCGTCGACAATGATGGCAACAACGACCACAGCAACAACAACGTCAACGTCAACGTCAACGTCAACGACGGAGGCCGTGGTCGATGGACTCGGTCAATTACCTGAGAATAATAACAGTATTCATCATTTAGCTCCTTCGTTGGCTGTCGGAGAATCTCAGTCGATCGACTTATCGTCTTCTTCTGCCTCTCATCATCCGCTCGGAGTCCTCCATGAGCAACAGATCGGATTGAGAGTTTCGACATCCAAGACGGTACCGAATAATAATATTATGTCAGCAGCTACTACTGGTGACGGACAGATGTCAGGACTGAGTATGATCATCTCGTCGTCTAATCCGGGATTGGTGGCGAGTGACTTGCAGGTAGATGGGATCACTTCCTCCGCATCTTCGGCGGTCACGGTGGCCGTGGCGACGGGACGCATGGATCACAGTATTAGTAATGAGAGCGCATGCTTGACTGACTCACGAGGTGCTGGAGTTATCCTGGAACGTATACTGAGTCCGTCTCAACTCATGCCGCCTTCGTCGATGGTGAATGCCGAATTGAAGGCAGCAGGCGAGCTACCAACCGCTAGCCGATCACTTTCATCATCTTCTTGTACCACCAATATCTCACCCTCGTCAACCGAATTATCATCCGCCGAAGTGATCAAGACTCGGATGATGATCGA
This sequence comes from Puccinia brachypodii, assembly GCA_019395275.1. Taxonomy (NCBI): domain Eukaryota; kingdom Fungi; phylum Basidiomycota; class Pucciniomycetes; order Pucciniales; family Pucciniaceae; genus Puccinia; species Puccinia brachypodii. Next base: position 1,583 of record LUKR01000532.1, on the reverse strand, counting down.
AGAAGCCGTCCAAATCCATGAAGTCGTCGTCCAACAACAACAGGCCGTAGCTTTACACGAAGCCAGACTCCAGACCGTTCGTGAAAACTTGATGTCCCCTGATACCTTCATCTCCGATTCGGCTGGCAATCTTATTCGGACAGCTATCGTCTCGGACGACCCTGTCGCTCGTCAATTCGCTGCTGATGTCTTGGCTCCCATGACGACTTCTACTGCTTCTAACCCCTCTACTGTTGATAATCCTTCTACTGTTGATAATAACGCCGGTGCTGGATCATCGAATTCTTCGCCTTCCATTTCTACCGCTACTACTGCTGCTTCCAACTCTGGCACTACTACTACTACTACTGCAACTTCTTCCTCCGCTCATGCGATTGTACCAACTTGTACGACTACCTCTCCTTCTGCGACTACTGTCTCTGTTCCTCCTCTTACGGTATCTAAACCACTACCACTACCTTCTTCTTCGAATGCGAATGCTACGGGTAGTCGTCATTCTCAAACTTCTTCTTCTGCTGCTGCTCCGCCTGGGTTGGGGTTTATCACAGATCATCATCGGAAGGATGTTCAGTTGCTTCCTTTAACTCTCATCCATCCCTATTCTTCTTCTTCTTCGTCCTCTTCTTCCGCTTCTATCATCTCGCCCCCGCATCCTTCTTCTGCAATTTGATCTTACTTACGATCTCTTTATCACACACCCACAAAAAAAAACACGCTCGTTCTTTTTTCATTCTTGGTATATTCATTCTCAGCTAACTCGCTAAACCTTTAAACATCTTCTTCTTATTCTTCTCTCTTCGCTCGTAAGCTTTTTTTTTCGGTCTGTAAGTCTTTTTTTTTCGTCATTGTTATCATTGTTATCATTAACTAGACATATATATATATAGAGAGAAAAATTTGTTTTTTTATTTTTTTCTTTGCATTTTTTGTTTGTTTGTTTGTTTCTTTTTGTTATCTTTTATTGTTGTGATGGGGTTTTTTTTGTGATGGTACAAGTATGGATGATATATATATTTATATATAACATGAATAACAAATTATGGACTCTGACTTTTTTGTCTTTTCTTCTCTATCTCTGTTTCTCATTTTTCTCATTTATTTTTTTATTTTTTTATTTTTTTGATTGCTCGTCATCGTCCTCATCATCGTCGTTGTCTTTGTTCCTCTCTCTATCTCTCTCTACTATGTATTTTGCATATTTATTTATTTTTTTGATTTCATTCAAATTTTCAAATTTAAAGTCTTTTTATCTGATATATATTCTTTATTTTATTTTCATTAAAATCTTTGTTTTTTTTAGATTTGTTTATAAACTATTTAAATCAATATCTCTTAAATATAACACTATATAGTTGAATTTTTTTTATTCTTGAATTAAAACTTACTATTTATTTATATTCAAAAAATTCAGTCTCTTTCTTTCTTTCATTTACCAAGTTGTCTTAAAAAAAATTCCACTCAAAAATAATAATAATCTTTTTTCCTTTCTTTTTCTCCTTTTTTTTTCACTTTCACTTCCACTTTTTTTTCATATTTATAGGAAATTCTTGAAAAAAAAAAACAGTTTTTTTATGATGAATTTC
>LUKR01000531.1:7222-19155 GCA_019395275.1 Puccinia brachypodii | reverse complement strand
CCCATTTTTTCTGTCTACCCACTGTACTTAGTTTATAGCCCGTGTCCCGCCCGGTTCGACCTCCTTTCTCTCTCCTCATCGAGACTGGAGACCGAGACCCGAGTGTGTGCACGAGCTTACCAGTGACGGATCTGTATCGTCCAGACTCCCTTGGCTTTTTGAGCGTCTTATACGAGCGGATTCATCACATCCGAGCGCGTACCACTAGCCGTCACTTGGCGCGCCCCGACCTGGGTCACCGGGACGAGGCGAACAGCGCCCCAAGAGTCCCAAGGGCGTGCCACTTGTCCCGCCGTGTGGTTTTACATGCTGAATCGAGGCAGGTGCCGATGTGAAGAAATGAGAAGGTTTTTCCTGATGAATCCAAGACACTGGATTTGTAAAAGCGTGTTCCTACCTTCCTTTCTAAGGAGGTCTGCCCCCCTGAGCTGGGATGGGGTAGAGTGGTGGGTGTAGAAGATGTTCATGCGCATCTGATCTCCTACATAGTTATTAGTGTGCTTAGCTCATGCTGACTCTGTGACAGGAACGTGACATCTATTGACATAGTTAGATCGGCGTTTGGATAGATATTCTGATTTGAAGACAAACATTTATCTTTGTGTTCGTTATATATTTTGAGATTCTTCTATCTTTGTAGATTATACATGACCATATCCTTGATAGCCTCTTCCAACCATGAATCCTTCGTCGATCATCTCCTCCAGCTCTCGATCGGCTTCGAACACAGCATCAACCTCAACCTCAACTGCGAACACCCAACAGCAATCGACCCAGCATCATCATCCCCATCACCAACAGTCGAGCAGCGTGGGCAGGTTCAACGATAAAGCTGTTACACCCAACTCGCCATGTTTTGTTCACTCCCATCTCGATCCTGGAACCAATTGTCAGAAGAGTTTTTATGTTGTTCTTCTAGTAACCCCGGGATGGTTGTTCTGACTGCTGCTGTCTACTGTCTGTTCTCTATGTAGCTGGAATATCTCGTAGTCTGACCAGGAATGAACGTTCCCGGAGTAGACAGCCCAATCCACCACTGCCAAAGATTCCACAAAGTCCCTCACCCAGCCTCTCCCCGAACACCCCCCGGCCCAACCCGAGCTTCCAGGGACTTGGGAGCATGGGGATCCCAGACCAACAGCACTACGTCTATCGTGATGGCGATGATAACCTTAGGCATAATGAGCTGGACGAGGACGAGCAGTATGAGGACGACGACGATGAGGGGAACCATGAGAGCATGACCCGTCAACTTGCCGAGACTGCAACGAGCGTACGAGAGATCTCCAAGCAGATCGGCCGGACTCGGATTAAGGCGGCCATCCAGAGTGTGTTGATCATCACCAAGGCAAGAGACAATCACCTGATCCGGTTAGTGCACTTTTCTCTTCTTTTTGTCAAAGCACGTGTCATCCAGCGACTCAGCGTGCTGTGTATTCCCGATCTGGACAGCCTGACTCGGGAGTTGGTCATCTCCCTTGCACGTGAATCCCCCCCAGCTCCGATTAGTCAGTCACTCCAGCGGTCAACGTCATCCAGTCAGCCAAAGCCGGTGGTGATCTATGTCGATCAGCAGCTACGTCATTCCACTCGGTTCGATCGGCCTGGCTTAGAGAAGGAATTTCCCGATTGGTTCCGGCCGCTGTCCCCGCGAAATCGATTCAAGCGCCGGCTCTCCCGCTCAAATTCCGTCTCCTCAGTCAGCTCACTGCGCTCCAACACCAGCAGCCACAGCTCTGCTTCCAATTCGACCACTGACTCATCCCTCCAAGATGACGGGAGACTCCGCTACTGGACTCCAGAGATGTGCGCCAAGTCTCCAGAGCTCTTCGATTTGGTAATCACTGTGAGTTCATGGGTACACTGGTGATAGTGCAACTCTCCTTGTTGACCATCCATCCATCTCCCTCAATCCGATCATCCAGCTTGGCGGGGACGGGACGGTCCTGTTTGCATCCTGGCTGTTTCAACGGATCGTTCCGCCTATCATCTCCTTTGCTCTTGGCTCACTTGGTTTCCTGACGAACTTTGACTACGCCGACCACCAGAAGGTCTTACATGAAGCCATCAAACGTGGTGTAAGGATCAATTTGAGGATGCGGTTTAATTGTACCGTCTATCGTGCCAGTGCCGGGCCAACCAAGCGCCGGGCTGTCAGGTCTGGCAAGACCGGTGAAATTTTCATGAATCTCCTCGGCAAGTCTGGCTGGGAAGCCCTTGAGAACGATTCGGCCCCCTCCAACCAACGTGCAACGTCTCGTACAGCTGTCAAAGACGACAAAGAGATCGCCTGTTTTAGCACTTATCCCGCTGAATCCTTTGAAGTCTTGAATGAATTGGTTGTTGATCGCGGACCGAGTCCGTATGTGAGCTTATTAGAGCTTTTCGGTGACTGGATTTCCTTGCCCTGTTACCTCTCCCCACTCGGAAAAAATTACCTATTAAACTGTCTCCATTCATTCTTACAGGTGATGACCATCACATGACTACCGTCCAAGCTGATGGCTTGACAGTCTCAACGCCAACTGGTTCCACAGCCTACTCCGTTAGTTTCGTGTTTGCTATGCAATATACGCGAATATCGCTCTAAGCTAATTCCGGGTTTTCCGAATTAATCAGTTATCGGCTGGTGGCTCTCTAGTCCATCCCGAAATCCCTGCGATGTTGATAACCCCGATCTGCCCTCACACTCTTTCCTTTCGACCGATGCTACTCCCAGATACAATGGAACTGAGGATCTGCGTGCCATACACATCCCGCAGTACTGCTTGGGCAAGTTTCGATGGTCGAGGAAGAGTTGAACTGCGTCGTAAGTAGCCAATCTAAATTAGAGACGGACTGTATAACAACGACTGACTAGAGGTTGAACACCGCTATGATCGTAAATCGTGATGGCTGATGATTATTCCTACCAAACAATTAGAAGGCGATCATATTAAAGTTACAGCCTCGGCATACCCCTTTCCGACGGTTTGTGGTGTGAGCCAATCAATCGATTGGTTTCATTCGATTTCAAGGACTTTGAAGTGGAACGAACGAGAACGACAAAAATCATTTGTTGTGATTGAAGAAGACCAAGCAGCAGTAGCATCATCATCATCTAGCAACAACAACATATTACATCCCCCAGGACAATCGGCCACACCATCGACGACCGCGTCCGAGCTCGCAAAACAACAGGAGGAGTTTGATGAAGACGAAGTAGAGGAATACGACATTGACGATGTCACGCCGAGCAGCGTTTCGATAGCCGAAAGCTTAGGTCCAACCCCATCAACCAATCACAATAATAGTCAATTAAACCCAGAAGATGTTAGAAGGTTCCAACTTGTCGATATCAATCGTCGACATCAAAGGAATGCTTCTTCTGATAGGAGCTCTCAAGGCGCTAGTACCCTCAAAAACTCGTCTACCCCATCCCCTATCATCAGTCATGCCCGTGTACACTCTAAACATAGTAATCCTAACCTCAAAGCTTTCGCTGTTTGGGGACTCGATTCTAGTAGCTCTTCTGATGGCTCAGTTAGTGATTCTTAAAACCATACATCAATTACTACTACAACAAAATCCCCCCTTTTTTCTATATCTTTCATTCATAATCACGCAAACTTCCTTCATACTCATATACATATAGAGAGCATCTATTCTATTATCAGCATCTCATTATTTGTATCACATTTTTTTTCTCATTAATGAAGAAACTAAGCCAGTCATTCTTTTTCAATCAATTTTTTTCCCCTTCAATTTTCTTATGAAGAAGAGAAGTGAATAGCATGTACCTTTGTAACTTTATCTTTCTTTTTTCTTTTCACACATACACATGAACATAGTAATAATAATAATCATATACTCATAAATACCTCGAGCTGTAAAATATTTACTATGGTCATGACTGCCCCCCGGAACTGGACTCACTTGCTGTTTACCATTATTTGGCATTCTTAGTATGAGTGTAAAGTCGTACAACTGAATGAATAAAAACCAAATCACATAAGCACACTAGCTTGTCAAAGCCCTTGAAACTCCTGAACACATTGAACAAGATTTGTATCCTGCCCCTATGTAGTGGCTACTGCCTGCTTCATTCTTGACTTCAGAATAGAGGCTTCAGTTTTGTTTTCAATCAATTCAACCTGATGATCAGTAAATTGTTTCTTTTTTTTCTTTTCATTCATAAATATTTACATCCTATATGAACTTAAGATCATTTTAGTTTTTTTTTACATTGACATCTCTCTCTATATCAAGAAGTTTCATTCAGTGTTGGTCAAGGGCAACAACCTGCATTCACTTTTTCAGGTCATGGTGTTCCAAAAAGAAAAAAAAAGTTTGGTCTTGAACACTAGTGTTCAATGAAAACCTTCAGCACCAATCCCAATAATTGCATACAGCTGGTTGTCTTTAGCTAACTGTCACAAGGTGTTTGGTTGCAGAGCAAACGGGTGGGCACTAAGGAGGAAGAAGATAAGGAGAGCAACTAACAGCTTTGGAAGAGCTGGTTTGAAGTATCTTTAGCTTTGAAGAAAGGAAGTGCGCTGGCTAAGGGGACTCAAGTAAGAACACTCTGAGGGTTTGCAGTAGTGAGGCACAGGAAGGCAGGAGAGATTGAGATGTGCTGAAAACTATAATCTTATTTTGATGAGGAAGGAAGAAAGTATAGGCGAGTACATGGGTTTATATAACAAATGTAGCAAGCGCTGTAAGGCATATGATGACGTCAAAATGAGAGATGAAATGAAATGAAGGTCTGATCACAGCTGAGAATTAACTGAGAGTGGAATGAGGAGTGGCCAGATAATGGGGCTTGAGAGTGAGCTGGTCTGTGCTCAAAGATACTTAGCGCCTGGGCCGGTTAGGTTAAAGGCTGAGTGGATGAGTTCAAAGAAATTTGAATGAGTGCGAGTGAGGTTCAATCAAGGTTCAAGCAAGTTCTGCAAAGGTAGTTGCAGTAGCTAAGAAGGTGTATTGTGCTTGAAGAACTAGGGTGAGGGTTATTCTAGTTTGAGCAATGATCTTTATCCGGGAAACAATGCTGAAGTGGAATGCTTCAAGGGTTATGCTTTTGTTTTCCAGAAAAGGATACTTTTAGAGTTTTAAGCTTTTAAGCTTTTAATGAGTGTGCTTTTGAGTGCTTGATGAGGAAAGCATGCAAGATGGATAGACTGAGTTTGAATAGGACAGTTCACATTTCAAAATTTTCAGCAAAATTTTCATGTGAAATCAGCAGAGTAAAATGAGTTCCCACGCTTAAAATTAGTGGGCACACCACCAAGATTTTAATGGATTTTCAAATCAGCAAGCAGAAATCTTATCTCAAATCAACCAGATTTTATTGGAATGTGAACCGCCCTAATGCATGCTGATGCATGCTGATTGTTCTTAGTCCGCAATGTCCATTGATGTTCTTGTTGTATGATACTAACTTTGAATTCCACTATTGTTTGTGTATGCAAAATCTTAGTGACATACTGTGAATGGTTTTTATGGATCTTTTTGAATCATCTTTTCAATTTGTTCTTAGGATGTCTGGAGATATTCAATCTTCTGATTTTGATTTATCATAGCATTTGTTATTTTTATAGTTTGGGTAAAAAAATCATTGGAAAATTAAGAAGACAACGTATCCCTCTATGTATGACCATTTTCTTTGAATCTGGAAGTTATTCAAAGAGAAAATTTGAGATAATTCAATGGCGGGAGATTGGAGGACTTCATGTTTTTGTTAATTTATGTAGAAGGAAGGGCTAAAGCTTATTTGCTGGATTGAATTCCATTCAGTGGACTCATAATTGTTTCATTCCACTCACAATAATTCAATTGATCACTGAGGGCTCTCAAAGTTTAAATTATACATTCTTGAAGCCTTATGATTGCAGCTTGAAACTTGAATGAAAAATATGGATCAATTTCCTAGGGATAGAGGGAAAACAGTAGGCCGCACTGCACTACTCTTGTGTGGTATTGCAAAAGAGTTTACAATGCTGAGATGCTTTGCCGCCCAACTATGAGAACTCTGAATTGGCGTGCCTGATGTATCCAGCTGGTCTTATGTGGAGCAAGGTGAGAAGCCAAGGAGAACTCAAGAAAATATATATCAGGTCGATTCTGAGGCGGGGGTGAGCGAGTCCAGCCATGAAAGCTTCGGGAGACTTCTTCTAATTTCTGTGCATCCTTTCAAGAGCATCATAATCCAAACGTGTGCGTGCAACCCCGATTCTCGTTCCGGTTGATCTGGTGCCCTGCTTAGAACTGTGTACTGACCTCATCTTCTGCGTTTCACTGTAACTCTGGGTATTGCAGCAGTGGTCTCAGGTGGTCTCATAGTCGCAATCGTCGTTGGTTTATCGCGTGCACCGCCGTCGATGGTCATTGCTGTCCGTCACTTAACCGCATCCCGCTTTTCTGCTCGTGAGGCAATTTGAAATCTTGCTTCAAGAGCCATGTGGATAGTCGAAGGCAATTTTCGGGACACAGAGGCCGACAGTGTATCAGGTGAGTCTCCAATCTTGTTTCTTGCCATCAAAAACTTGGACAGACTGTATCCTGACCACCAGACTACTTCAATCTTGTGGCTCTACTTTCAGCTGCTGCATCTCACCGACAAAGGTGGCTTCGACCTGCTCGCGTTTACAATGTAGGCAGAGACGTCACAAACGATTTTTCGCTCGAGGGCCCCAGTACCTTGGCAAGATGGGGATCGATTGCCTTGGATGCGGGACCCTGCCCTGTGGCCGTGAGTTGGCAAGATTTGCCTCGTGTCGAATTCAGCACCACTCTTACCCTTCATCCCCTGAGTTTAGTGCTGACCGAGCAACTTCCTTGCCCTTATCTATATTCAGAGTGACGAACCTGACCCAGCCGAACCACCGAAGCTCTATCCCCTGACACTGACCAACCATTCTTCTAAAGACATCTCTCTACGCCGCGGGGAGAAGTCGAGAATTTTAATCGAGAAGCTGGGATCTAGTATCAGTGTCGAACCTGGTGATGAGATAGTATTAAGTACCACCGACCCCTCAGCTGGTTCAATTCGGTGAGTCAGGTGCAACCAATTGTTTTGTCTTGTGCTCAAGCCCTGGAAGAAATTATAAAAGGTTCTTTTGAACGTTTTCAATTCGATGAAAGCTGACCGGGCGGGTTTTGATTCGTTTTACAACTATCGCCATTGATTTTCGCACATCCCCTGAAGCTTTCATTGGCGTCCGGTTAACGTTTGCGTAAGCCCGCCCAGGCGTGAACCAATCCCAGATGGTCTCAAAGATGCAGGTATGCAGATAACCCACTTTCTCAACTTGCTTACAATTGACAGTCATGAGTGTTCCATTTTCATTGACAGACCAAGCGCATCTGCCTTCCTGTCTCGTCAATCTTCAGGATGTTCTTTCTCTGCATCGCGATACCCATGCAAAGAGCATACCCATTTCCTAGTCAAACAACTCAAAGCGACGATTCCAATTGGCTATGCTCTTGTCCATGGTATTCAGCTGATTTCTGACCCGTGGTTAGAGGACCTCGTCCAAGCGACCCGAATCCAACGTCCAGCGACACAGAAGGCCCCGCCCACGATCACAAAACGAAAGGACGAAGTCGAAGAAAAATACGAGCAGCGATGTAAGCTGGTAGCTTCAGTATGCGAGTCAAAATCCAAAGGATTTTCGGCCTTGGAAAAAGACTTTTTGGCCGCTTGGGGAGCGTTGGTCCCACAGTTGGATTTCACTAAACTCACAGATGAATTTAAAAGCTGGTCTCACGATCCGCCCAAGTTAGATCCCAACCCTGATCGCAAAACTTTATTCATGAACGTTTCTGCGGTTTTACTAGTAGACGAAGAGGTAGGCTCGGTGACTATTGGAAGTATATCGTGTGGTGCGCTTTTGATCTGTAACCTAAATCCCCTTTTCCTGCGATGTAGAATCAAGAATCTGAATGTATCAAGCAAATCGTTCGAGCCGGTCAAGGTCAAATCGACATTCACTCTTCGCCTATTGATGGACCATCGTCACTCCGGCAGCAATTACACAAGCTGTGGTCAAAACAGACTCGATCGGAGCGTTGCGTTTTGATCAGGGCCAAGGATTACTTTTCTGTGACCAAGTAAGTCGAGATCGCCCTCTGCCAGATAAGTTGGGTTGGTATTGAAACATAGACCGACATGTACCAAGTTATGAAGGTACGCCGATCGAAACGACGGATGAGTTACTTCAAGCCATATATCACGTCGATATATCCAGATTACCAAACCACCTCGATTCTCACGGAGTATCATCCGACGATAGCCATGCCGACAATCCCGCACTCGCTGGCGACGATCCCCCAGTCGGAAAACGCCCATCGCTCACCATTTGCGCCAGTCCAGGCAACGGGTCAAGTTCGTCAAGTCCGTTTTTTTTTCCCGCTGGTGCACTAGATTCCTATTCTAATAGGAGTTTATTTGATGTAAAACGCATCCTCTATAGTCACCCACTTGACTAGGGATGTACCACTGAATCCAAGACCCGCCGAGTCTACTGTCGACAATAATCCACCCTTATCAGAACCAGATTCACCACCTCGTCCGGCGCTAGTAGGTTATCCTGTTCCTTTTGATTCAGTGTATATACTCCTCTAGATGGAAGAGTGTCATTTCTTAACCTCTCGCTCATTACGTGGTGATATTACAAATAGATTCGAAGAGCAGTCAGTCGGACGGATGAAGAACGAATGAAAGAGCTTCTATCACATGGCGAGGCGGTAGCAAGTGAAATAGAACTGTTAAAAAGACATGCGACAGTCGATAACTCCGCAGATGACACTATGGTCGTGCGTCCATAAAGTACTAACCTCCCATATCGTCCCCTTCAACAGGCTAATATACTTTATGTGTTACATTGCGATCGTAGGCTATCCAAGTCGAGCCACGAGCACACAGCATTACGCAAGCGAGCAGTCAGCTTGGTGACGAGAACGCAGGCAGGTTGGACCCGAAGCCCGCCTCCCGGTCTTCCAGTCCAGGCAGTGTGAGCATATCCATTGGGAAATGTCAACTGTTTTAGTGTCGTACTTTGTTGATGAACTCGTCGACATTTTCACAGCCCGCACCTCTACTCAAGCGCAAAGCTCCAGGGCAAGGAGGCTTCAGAGCAGACAAGTACATGTATTTGTTGTCTGATGATGACAGCGACACGCCTGTGAAGGTGGACCCAGGAATGGCCAGTGTCGAACTAAACAATCCCATTGCCAAGCGGCAAAAAGTCGAGCATCGCCCGGCTATCGAACCACCTCGGACCAACCCGAGTGCCCAACTCGATGATGTCGATATAAGTAGCATTGAAGGACCTGTGAGCAAGATGTTACGGGAAACTGCCACACAAAATCAGAATGCAATGAAAAGAAAAGCTACTATGGATATATCTTCGGGCGAGCAAGATAGGCTCTCAGAAAATGCGGGAAGAAAAGAGCAACCCCAGAAAAAAGCGCGCATTGAGACTCGGCAGGGACTGGAGAGGTCTCGTTCAGGTCTCTCGGCGGGGGGTGAAAATGGCACCAACAGGAAAACTAGCGCACGTTCCATCGTCGAATCTCCGAAGAAGTCGAGATCCCAAAAGATTGAAGAGGACGAAGATGAAGCTGCAGGCCTTAGTGAACAATACTTATCTGTCAAGACCACAGGAAAGAGGCTGACGGAGCAAGAAGTTCAGACTAATTTAGAATTCAATCGACTTCAAATCAGCAAACCGACGGTGATCCTCAAAAGTAAGCCCGTACCTAGTAGGCCGATCGGATGGGATGAAGAAGACAGGGGTGAGAACGAGCTACGTGAACTGGATCAATGGGAGCGGCAGGGAACACGGCCCGCTAGTTCAAAGAGCTTCTTCCAAGTCAAATATGTCAATTTGGTAAATAAAATGCCGGCCTCTCGTCGGAACCCTGATGATATGCCAGTTGGCGATGGCGCTACCAACTTTAAAAAGTTCAAGCCGGTTCGTCCACTTCTTGTTTAAATTTCGAAGCCTATGAGGTGCCGCCCACCCACACTTGCTGAATTGTTACCCACCCGCGTTTCTAATTGCGATGGGTATTGGCCTCGCTAGAAAAACCCACAGTTTCAGCTACAGTCGTACACACCCTCCAAGCCTTACGCACGCCGGAGTATGAAGATGACGACTGTGCGATTACAGCCAACCAATGCCGATGGTCAGTTTAATATTTCCATGTTGTAAACCGAAGAAGCAAATCGTAACTTCCGCGTTGGCCTGTTCAATGCCGTTTTTGTCTTACGCCTCGGAGTAGATCACGAGGAGGCAAGGAAATCGAGAGAAGCTAGTTCTACTCGAGTTCCTACAGAGATGAATGAGGATGAGGATGAGGATATGGAAGCCGGAAGCAGACTGAAAACCACCACTGAGGGTCAGAGTCGATTGAATAGAGCGAAGTCGACAAGGCCGGGAGCAGCATCACAGACGACGCTGAACTTTGGAGGCAAAGATCGATCGACTTCAGATAAGCCATCCCAAGGACCTTCACCCAGTACCCGCTCAGGCAAGAGCCGAGCCCCCAAGCCCAATCCACCTAGCGAATCAGAAGAAAACCTTTCCCCTAGGAAACCCCTTCCTTCAACTACGAAGACCATCCCTCGTCCCTCCCGCACCCAAACTCAAACTCAACGTAAGAAACGCATCGTGTCGGTTGACCCGGGCTCAGAATCAGACGGCGACGAACTCGCTTTCAAGGGATTCAATCGCACTCGTTCTTAATCAGTTCTCTCATCGTTCTTAATGTTTTGATGGGTCTTGTTGGGCTATCAGAGGAAACCTGCGTTTTGGCAATATAATCTCAAGACTCTTTTTTTTCCTACAACAGCTTGGATGCGGCTAATTTGATCCTGCGATTATTTAGGTTGTGACGGATTTGAGTCTTACATCTGATGAAATTAATGGTGCGATTATTTGGGTCCTGGGTACCCAAGTAACACGCTTTTGCGTGTTGTTGCTCCATACAGCACATGAGTACTAGCCTGTTACGATTCATGAGTAAAATTGCGGTCTTGAGGTTCCTACAGCTCCAACATCAGGCCCTTACTTGTAACAATGCTTTCGAGCCCGGCCCATAGGAGGGTGTCCCTCAGCCTTTTCCACATCATAGCACCAGAGAGCAGATTCAACGTGCAGGAGTAGAAAAATCAATGTAAGTTGTAGGTGAACTTAACCTGGAAAATTCTAGTGACAACAGTTTACCACTAGATCACCCTGCAGACCGTAGACTGCAATAGGATCGCCTACCAAGTTTCAAGTGCTCGCCCAGACATTTCTTGAAGGTCTTGTCAAATCCATCGATCGCATCACTCGCAGGCCGAGATGCGACCAGGCGATCTTGACTCAGAAATTGTCAACCAGCACAGAGGGTTCTGTTTAAGACCATCTGGGGAGACAGGCGTGTCCGGCGCCGACGAAGTAGTCCGGTCGTCACTAGGGTCGGCAGACCACAGCGACGGTGGGGGAATCCGTACACATGGTTTGCAACCACTCTTGATGGAAATATTCCGTGGATCCATGCTTCTGGATCAACCTATTTAAATAAATCAACATTCATTGTAATATATGGCATTAGCGTAACCTTGAAGATCGGAGCTCGGTCGCGGGGGGAGGGCCAGATGTCACACGCAGATTGGTGACATCCCTCGCTGCGAATTGACGGCTGGAATTAAGAAAAAAAAAAAAAAAAAAAAAAAAAAAACCTCGAAACTTAGGATCCTGATTATCCTCCCTGCACCCTGCCATAAACCTGTTCGCTAAAAGAAATAGCCCCTGAATCTTGGAAATTCTTTACATTATAAATCCCACATGTCCTTATAAAACAAGGTTTTATCGATAGACCTTGAAACCACTCTATCAAACTGTCAGACCACTCTTCCGACGAATTTTTTTCCGTTCATTCTACATCGGACCATACCCCTT